>CABFVX010001088.1:120477-133330 GCA_902151425.1 Timema shepardi
TAACGGGACTTGAACTTGCCCTATGTAAGTCATAACTAAACGTGCGCAGCCAACATGCCTTGTGATTGAGGGACCAGTAACGTAACTCAATTGTCTGAGTTAGTCCTTCTGGCGCCTCACGCCCCTTGTTGTCCTAGACTTAGGCAATGCTATCTAAAATCTTACTTAGTTTGTATAGACTGTTCTTATTGAGATTACGTGCTAAATATTTATCATGTATCATGTTGTTTCATTAAATTGCATTACTTCTATTTACATCATTTTCTTTTTACTTCTCTATATGTATGTATGTGCACCCCTGGGGCTACTATGGTTAATCTTGGTGAAACCACAAACAACCAATAATGAAACCCCAAAAGTAATAGGACTTGGTGCAATTGACTATATCTATTATTGCATGGTTCGGAACCATGGTTGACTGTATCTATTATTGCATAGTTCGGAACCATGGTTGACTGTATCTATTATCGCATAGTTCGGAACCATGGTTGACTCATCCCATATTAGCAATTTGACCTTTTATGACAGTTACACCAATCAATTTTATCCTCAGTCAAGTATTTGTTCTTCCATCAACGTCGAATACATGCTTCCGCGGATTTTTTCTTCCTATTATTTTTATGTCAGACATATCGTGGATGATTTCTGGAAGATTATGTGGAGGCTTTCCCTGGATAAAGTCTTCCCCAATTTCTAGCTTGTAGGATGAGTATAGTTTTTTCATTCCGGAGAGCCAAATTTTTACAATCAAAACATCAATTTCCTTGAAAAGTCATCTGGGAAGATATCAATGAAAGTTTCTCACAGCATCTTAGACTCGGTCGATAAACCAAATTAAAACAAATAACTGCCTGAGAAGATAAAGGTATTTTCATTTAAACAGTTTCCGTCAATGTGTCCTTTCACACTCTTTTATTTTAAAAATGCCTTTTAATTGAAATAGTTATTGATTTGTCTGAATACATAATACATATGTATGTAAATATAAACATGTTGAATGTTAATTGGGTAATTTTATTTGTACTAGAAACAAATTTTATCTAGTCATATTAATAGGAAACAACAGACAAAACTATTCAAAGGGTTCACTGTATTATAATCTGCAATTTCTCTTTGGATTTGACATTAGTTATTTATGTCATAGATTTCCTTGCTTTTGAAGTGTAAATCACGTGTCGACAAATTAGAATAATTAAGTCATATATATATATATATATATATATATGTGTAATAAATAACTCACTAAATGCAATAAACCAAGTGTTGAGACTAATAAAAAAACTAGAAAAAAAAAAATCTAACAAAAAAAAAATCTTCGGGTGTCCTCTGGGGGGATTGAAACTGGGCAAGGAACTATTTTTATCAGGCTGCACTTTGGAAGTTCCCTCCCCTTTCTACACTCACCTACCAGATGCTACGGATCTCCACGGCCCGTCCAGGTTAGAGTCTCGTAATGTGAGCCACAGGATCTCCTCTACCAATGTGTGAAGGGAAAGAGGGTGTTTGTTTTTTTCCAATGGATATGTCGTGAGGGAGCATAAGTATATGTATGCATACAAAAAAAATTACATAGAAAATCTCGGGGTTAACTTTTTGCAAGTTTTAATTTGAAAAAAATAAAAATTAGTACCCTACCTACCAGAGTGTCATGGTACGTTATAACACTAATTCACATAAGGAATATTGACATAAAACCAAATAAAAAATAGTATTCCTGACTTTGGTGGAAAAAAAACCTTAAAATCAGACAACAACAAAAAATTGAGTAAAGAAAAGCAGAGAAAAAAAAAATTACTGGGGCCTTGCACGGTCCAGAACTCGCGACCACTAATCCAGTCCAAGTAGAGTTATTCACAGTTTTTGTGTAGCGGGAAGAATCTCGGAGTACTCATCAGTCCTGGTTTTGGTATACTCCGTAAATCACGGGGTAGCCGTTCTGGAAGGCCGCGAACGCTTCTTCACGAAGACTTGCCGTCCCTTATTCGGTCGGTATCGTCGGTACATTGAAAATTGCCACTTACAACTAATTTTTGTTCTGGAGCACAAACACAAAACCACCATCTTCCTTAGCAACTTACCAACCCCTATCTTCTCGCGCCTTTTCCACTCCCTGGTATCCTGTTATCCTGGTAGCGGGCTTTAATAAGGCCCCTCCAGTTGCATAAGATAAGATTTTGAAAATAAACAGGTGAGTGATATAAAGTAAAATAGTAAGAAAAATCAATTAATCAGGAACAGGAAAAAACGACAGAAATAAAATGGGTATGATGAAGTAGAGAATACAGAAAGTTAAATAATGTCAAAAGGTCAGAATTAGGCCAAAACATCCAATTTTCAGCTCGGGCGGGGATCCATCAACCCAAACTATATAGCAAATTATGCTCACTCACATCACCGTACGAAAGAATTTTGTTGCTCGAGTACGGGTGTTCATCCACAAGTTGGAATGTCGGGCATGCGCGTTGGCTTCACTTCTTCTCGGTCCGCGCAGGCGCAGTGAGGACCGGCCCAGGTATTTGATCCTGTCGTCTGCAACTTTGCTGGCTTCCTCTTATGCCACGTGAAAATATTAGATTGTAATTAATCCTCCAGGTAAGTATGTGTTCAGCTAAGTTTATAATATAGTTAAAGAATGTTCGAAATAGTGTTATGGACCGTGCAGGGTTTACAAATAAATATTACAAGATATATGAAAAAAGGAATATTGAATTTTAACAAAGGGTCTAAAATAAATTAATTCTTAATAGTCCGCTAGGAGTGGTAAATGCCCTATCTACAACAAAATAAATCAGGCCTACCAACAAAATCAATTTTACTAATAAAACACATAATATTAAACAAAGGTTAAATGAACTTTGTTACAATATTATTTTTACTTTTTAACTGTTTTCAAATTTGTGAACGCTTTTCGCACCCCTTTAGTGGGCTCTTTAAGATTTAGTCAAATTTCAGTTTTCTAGCTCATTGAGAAGTATTACAAATTATCTGAGCAATGTATACATGCTTGCAAACATAGACACAATTATTCTATTTTTAATATAGGTTTAAATTTGTCATGTTATCTTATTGATATGTATATATATTACTTTCAAAATTGTTACAGTAGAACCTTGTCCTTGTCTTGTTCGGATTAACGAACATTCGGATTAACCTGGAGAATAAAGTAGAATAATCGAGGAGACAGAGTGCTTTTAACAAATTTTGAATTGCAGTTGAATGGGTTTAAAAAAAATCCATTATTTTATTTGGTGTAGAACATGCTTTATGTACTGTAGTTTTACATTTAATGAATATCATTACACAGCACTGTACAGTACAGTAGCTACAGGCAAACACATTGTTTTGACAAAAACATTTATATAAAAAGTGGTTTTTTACTACCCCTGTTTATTAAAACTCTATTTTAACTTTGTTGTCGATAAATATAGTTATTTTGACTTAATTTGCTCTCCCACTTCCTTTCAAAAACTATGTTGGTACTATCCGGAATTTATGACTGCCTCTCAGGGCTTACTATATTTAAATTTGATTTTTATGATCATTAAAAGCTCCAAAATGCTATAATCTATAGCAAATTTCATCTATCTAAGACTCAATCTGTACTTTTGTCCACTATTTTGGGTCCACCCCCTTAAATATTTCAAGTTGAGGACCTTTTTTCCCCATAAAGCTGGCTTGAAAAATATCCTTCATACATAATTTTTAGTGTTTTAGGATATTGGGAAATGGGAGAAGATACCCTAGAAGAGTACACAGAAACAACATGGATTTTAAAAAATAGTAAAAATACTTATTTTATCACAATTTGGTTATTTAATTAATAATGGTTTATCATAAATTTTAAAAACAAATATGATTGTAAAACTAGAAGAACTTACATTATTTTTCTTCTACCTGCATTTATAGAGTTTGCATAGTAACATTTTGATACTTCTAATATATCAACCAAACCAAGTGTTTCATGGGAAAGTTTGACCCCAAACTCTTGTATATTTGATAGGTATATTCTAACCAACTTCTTATCAACTTCACCGTGGTTTCTTCTTTCCTTTTAATTCGATTACCAGGGCATTTTTAAATTTAAAAAATAATACCATTCATTGTCTTGTTCTATAAGGTTTAATAACATTTTTAGTTGATGAGAATTTTTTGATTTGACATATTGAACATAGTAAAAAAAATATTATAATGTACTTTATTATAAATAAAACCGGTGTATTGAACATCTGCAAACAAATGACGGGATGTGATCGGTAATAATAATGTTTCGTAGGTTTTTTTTCACACGATTCTTACTTCCATTCCAACCTATCCGAATTTCCATACACCAATCAAGATGAGGAAGGTAAGATTTATAGGGTAGGTACTCACATTAGCGTGGGGAGGGAGAGAGGGAATATATATTTTTTATGCAGGATATTTCATTTACATCTCAATGTTGCCGCTGCTGGCTTATGAACCACAAGTTGACGATTTCCAGTCACGATATGTCTCAGCCCTCATACTGTGCCACGACAAACAGCATGGCGGGACAAACAATGAAACAACCTACCCAGAAGTAATGTAATTAAATTTTATCATCTAGGAGGCGTAAAAAGAATTTATCAAGCTTCCCTGAAGGTTGTTTTTACCCTCCAGGAAGGTTTTAATTTTATCCAAGGGACCGGCGAAAAAAGAGAATCTACATGTGCAAATTTTTAGGAAATTAGTTTATTTTCTCATGTGAAATAATATCTTTTTTGTTACGTCTATTGCGATCAAAATGAAAAATAAAATAAATTTATATCAGATATAAATCTCAAACATGTTTAAAATACTTTTTTTTAATTGGTTGTAAAACATAAAATTTAATATATAAAGTTGAAAAGTAAGATCTTATTGTGACTGCACAAATCAACTTCAACTCAAATAAAATAACACATTTTTTGTGCGCATATACGCGTACTTAAAACTGAATTAACCTGAAAATGTTTTGCTTATATTGAAAGCGTAACTCACATCGGTGGGTACGCGGAATAAACGTCAAATTCATCTATTCAAGTTTGATGGTGAGGGAGAGGTCAGGGTTTGAACCTTGGCCAGGTGTGTTGAGGGGGAAATATCCTTAATAATGCCTCACTATATTTAAACGTGAATGCGGGTACATTTCCTCTAAAATTATTACTTTCTAATCCTTACCCCACAATGTAACTAAACACTCCATAAGCCACCTCAGTGGCCGTATGGTCTAAGGCGCTTCTCTTGCTATATACTATATTACCGATGATGGGGAGATCGTGATTCGATCCCGGTCTAGTGTACTGAGGGCTATTTTTCTAAATAGTTCCACCATCTCTAACTCTCTCGCCCTCCACACAAATGCGTGTACACTTCCTCTAAATTCAACCTTCTACATCCCTAATCCACTAGCGTAATTAGTACATGTGTGTATAACACGAATGAGTAGTAAGACGCCTTTCTCACAATCATCATCATCATCAACTGTTTCTAGCCTGTGCCCGGGTCAGTTTAGCTGACGGCCTCCATCTTCCTTTATCCTTTCACCACTCTTCCTAATTTAATTTATTCCATTCTTCTCCTCTCACTTGCACACTTGCTTTCATTTGCTCCTCCCATCGCTTCATCGGCCTCCCTGGCGGTCTTTTTCCTACATACTTCATTTCCAACATTTTCTTTGGTATCCTCTCTTTTTTCATCCTCATTACATGTCCATACCATCTCAGTCTTGCTTCCTCTACTATTTCATGTACTCCCTGTACCCCCATTCTTTCCCGGATAACTTCATTCCTAATCCTGTTTCTTCTTGTGACAGCTAACAAGCTCCCCACGAACTTCATTTCCATGTTCTCCACTTTCCTAGTCTCCCTTATATTCATCTTGTGAATGTGAGGAATGCCAGGTCTCCACCGTGGTTCGGATTCCACCGTAAACTGTAGGTCCTCCATTTCATCTCACAATCACCCTACCATTACACATTAGCGTAAGTGCGTATAACCCGAACGGGTAGTAAGAAGCGGTGCTAATAATAATAATAATAATAATAATAATAATAATAATCTCTTATATTCATTATCTATGTTTGTGTTACATATGTGAATATGGGTACAAAGTACTTTTTAAGGAATAAAAATAATAAAGTTAAAAATAATACCATATAACCAACCAAAATACCTTTTATACACTTTAAAAAAAGTTAATATGTATTAACAAAGATTAAATTATAATTTAAATTAATATTTTAACATTTTAGAGACATAGCATACCTTCTACAAATATTGTATCTGACAGTTTTCGTAACTCATAAGACATGAAAGTGGAACATTATCACCCTCTACTAAGCCTAGCTATTGCATATTCATCTCACAAAATTTAGCCAATAATGGTACAAAAAGGAGGAGATTGAACAACTTTCAATCTACCAAACCTCCATTGAACAACCAAGTTGAACAGAAAATTAGTTTTACAGACTGGTAATGGCCAAATCTCAATTCCTTTCTTTTTCTATCCTTCACCACGTTGAATTTAACCAAGTTCCAACAATACACATCGTACAAAAGTAGCACTTTGTTCAGTTTTACCAATACCATTGTTGAAGTAACGATTCGCGATAACGAACCGACTCGATATAACCAACCTCCCATCATCTGCTCCGTTTGATGAACATTTTTCAATTCGACATCAAATGAATTAATGCTCACAGTACAATACATAAATTCCCAGAACGTAAGAGGGCCCCAAGCTCTTTGGATCGACAAGAATGACATCACAGGAAATAAGCTTCTTATGGAGGTAGCCAACTGGAGGCCTACCTTTCGGTGGCTACGTCCCTTGTGGTCCAGTCGATGAAAGGTGGTTTTATGTTTCGACAAAAAAAAAAGACACGCACACACTCCAAGATTGTGAGGCATTGAAACACATACGCCCACCCGATAATGCGTACTACTTCCAGTAGAGGTCCCGTCAACAATAGGGCCCGGATACAAACTGAAGCCCGAGGGTAATCTATTTGGTCTAAAAGTAACTGGTTTTATATTCTTTAGTAGCCTATTAAAAAGAAGTAGAGGGAAGTAAAATGGGAAGAAAGAAAGGTAATAGGAATTGTAAAAATAAAAATATCTAACATTACATTAAAATAAGATATAAACTTAGGTTACTGAAGAGAAATGAATCCATTTTTAAATCGGAGGGTTAAATTAATGATTTAAAATAGTTTATGTTTTAAAAAATGTCGCACAAAAAACAACGAAAAACTGTAAAATTTGAAGAATATAATTAAAATATTATGTATAATAATTGTGTTACTTTAAATTTAAAATTATATAAGTTATACCTTTAGTACAATCTTAATTTTATAGGAATTAAATATGTATTTTTTCCTTACCAAAGTTCAATAATCATGATATTTGCTCGTAATTTACATATTTAGGGCAGTTAGTTGCCATATTTGTTTGAATTGTTTTGAATTTAAGATTCTAGTATTAATGGTAGTTTGTAACTTTCATTATTAAGTCTTATTAAAACATAAACTAATCATGTCTGGATTAGGATCACTTCTTACATTTTCCTAGGATGCCTAAGGAGCAAATGAGACTCATTTTCACGTTTAATCGGCCTAAAAATTAATCTGAAACGGATTAAAAATTTGCTAGAACAAATCAATATAATATTATTGCTAAAACAAATAAATAAAACTTAATTGTATTTACTATCCCTATCTTAAGTATATAATAAATCTTTTCTTTTGGAACACTAGACTTGGTAAGTTCCTTAAAGAGAACAAATTTGTTAAGTTTATAAATGCTTTTTTTTTTACCTGTTTGAGTTTTACGTATTTAATAATAATAATGTTGCAGGTGTGATCAAATTATTATTTAGAGGAGGTACACCAGAGTTCCCTCGAAAGAAAAGTGAGGACAAAATTATGAAATACCTTCCTGGGTACAACTGACCAAGATTCAAACCCCGATCTCCACAGAACTGGCAAACCACAACAAATGATACTTTAAATTAGACCAAGTACCCACTGGTTTGGTCTTTTTGATAACGTTTGTACATTTTAATATGAAATTTGTTTGTTTTTAATGCACTATAATAACAAATTATGTCAAATTGAAAATAACAATGATAATCCAGAGTTAGTTTTTAGACGTGATTGGCTGATTACCGTAAAACAAGGCTCCTTTGCACCCATGGGCCATTAGTAGAACCCCTTAAAAATGGTGAGACGCCATAAAGCGAAAAGTGCCAAACAAAGATAGAACCAAGTACTTTTTCCTTTGATAGTTTTTAGATATGATTTACAATGTTTTAAAAAGCGAAATAAAACGAAATTTTCTTGTTATACGAACTTCTCCTGTAAAACGAAATAACACCGCTTTTACTAAAAAAAAATCCACTTAAATAAACATTAAATTAAGAATAAATTAAGCATAAATTTTGACCATGCTGTAATTTGATTAGTATTTTGTTGTAGTGTAAGATAACTTTAGGCTACAAAATTGTGAAATATCCAGACAAATTTGACAAAGAATTTTAAAGCAAATATATAAAGTTTAAATAATAAATTTTAATTTTGTTAACATTGTCTCAATATGTAAATAAGACCTAAACATCTCAGATAACATGCAATTTTGAATGAACACGAGATAACACCGAAAAGTGAGATTAAAAAAACAAAATCTAACTAAAAATAAAACCATTTTCACGGGGATCTAGCCATGAGGTATCTTTGTACCAAAATCTTCAAGCATGTGGTATGAATGTTCATCTCTTTTTTTTTTGAAAGCATGGGTGATGGATAACTACGAAATTGTAATTGCATCACCCATGCATTCTAAAAAAAACTATAGATTATATGTATTTTATTATTATTATTATTATTATTATTATTAGCACCACGTCTTACTACCCGTTCGGGTTATACGCACTTACGCTAATATGTAATGAGTAGGGTGATTGTGAGATGAAATGAAGGACCTACAGTTTAACGTGAAATCCGAACCACGGTAGAGGCCTGGCACTCCCTACGTTCACAAGATGTCTTGTCAGAGGTGTATATATATTTACTTTGTTTTAAAATTCTGGTACAAAGATACCCCATAGGTGCCCTACATTTTTACTTTTTATTTTTAGCACAGTGTCTTACTACCTGTTCGTGATATACACTTATGTACTAATTATGCTATTGGCTTTTGGGATTGGGAAAGACGTATCTAGAGGAAGTACATCCGCATTTGCGTGGAAAAACATTTTGAAAAAAACACCCGCAGTACAACCGGTTGATATTCGACCCTCAATCTCCCCGTAATCAACAGTCGTCTACTGCGAGAGTAGCGCGTTAGACCACGCGGCCACCGAAGTGGGTGGATTACTCTAAAGGGAGCATTATTATTAATACCGACGCGACTCCTTGTGTGAGGTGTGACAGAGGTGTCATTACACCCTGTCGAGGCTAGGGCGGTGACAATACCGCTCAGAAGGAAGGTGGAGGTGTGACGTGATGTCTCGTTACCATGGCAACCAGCATCCTCACCTCCACCGCCGGATGTTCGGAGAACGGAACTGCCGGAATGAATTGGGTGTGGTTTGTATAGAGTTTTTATTGCGGACGGTTACCCACATGGTTAGCTGTCGCCCCTCTGATACGTTTTATATTATCCATGTGGCTGCCCTCAGGAAGTCACGGGACATTTACATACTAGTGTTAAGCGCGTGCACTAAAATAAAGTACATTAATAATTCATATAAAGTACATTTACATTTTGATCAGCTTATCACAGCGTACGTTGTTGTGTGCGTGGACTAAATGTAAGATTCATGTAGTCTGGTTTTGCAATTATGGGAGGGCTGGGCTTTGAGTCCCACCTGTTTGTAACGAAGGTATGGTTTCTTAAATGGGTTGAGACACTATCACTTCTTCAAAAATTCAAGTATATTTTATTTCGATTTTATTCATCTCAGCCCTAATCCATCAGATGATCAAAATATGTATAAGCTTGATGGGTAGTAAGACTCAATAAAAAAAAAGAAAACCATTAATAAATTATTAAGATGCTTATGGCATTCTACTTTACTTAAAAATGCATCATGATAAAATGTTACAAAATAGAAAAGGAAATTGGGCCCTATTTCTTAACTGATTTAATTTAATCAATTAAATTGAATAATAATATTATTTAGCACCGCGTCTTACTACCCGTTCGGGTTATACGCTAATAAATTGAATAATGACACATGAACACAGGAAGTGAACGTGGTAACTTTGGTTTGTAACGCTAGGGATCTCAACTCGGCTATCCAGGGATCGTCCCATGTTCAGGATAGTTTCTCACTCATATTTTAATACAGGGTCTGTAGGCCCTACTTATGAAAGATGAAGCTTGGGGGCGGGGGGAGGGGATGAATGACTAATAATGACATGAGCCGTATCTCGAATTTAATATTGAAATACAATTTTTTCAAGCATCATGCCTTACAGCCCATTCGGGTAGGAAGCATTTGTATATATATTTTTAGCACCATTTTTTACTACCCGTTCAGGTTATAATCTTATTTAATAATTACGCTGATAGTTTTAGGGATTAGCTAGTTTATATTTAAAGGAAATATACCAGCATTTATGTGGAGGAAGTGTGGAAATTCTTTAGGGGAAAAAACACCTTAAAACAACCAACATATATTAAAAACTCGATCTCCCCGCCATCGGTAATTTAGTCTATTTCCAGTGTGACTCCTTAAACCAAACGACCACCTTTAAAAGTTTTATCAATGACGACCAACCAATAAATATATGTTTATTGGTATCTGTGCACCAGTTCTCGCCACTATCATTGATCTCTTGATACAATAATACTTTACTGGTCTTTGATTAAAGGACAACAGTTTCACAACCACTATCTTCAATTATTAATTCAAATGTGCCGACACACCTCGTCCAGATTGATTGGTCTCCAATACAACTCTTAGCCAACACGACCTTAGCTAGAAAGCTCCCACATACAACTGACCTACCTACAACTGACCCACATACAACTGACCTCCCACATACAACTGACCTCCAACATACAACTGACCTCCAACATACAACTGACCTTCCACATACAACTGACCTCCCACACACAACTTACCTCCCACATACAACTAACCTCCCACATACAACTGACCTCCAACTTACAACTGACCTCCCACATACAACTGACCTCCCACATACAACTGACCTACATGCAACTGATCTCCCACATACAACTGACCTCCCACATACAACTGACCTCCCACATACAACTGACCTCCCACATACAACTGACCTCCCACATACAACATGACCTCCAACATACAACTGACCTCCCACATACAACTGACATCCCACATACAACTGACCTCCCATATACAACTAACCTCCAACATACAACTAACCTCCCACATACAACTGACCTCCCACATACAACTGACCTCCCACATACAACTGACCTCCCACATACAACTGACCTCCAACTTAGAGGTCGCTGTTCTCTTTGGACCTCGCTCTTACGCCAAAAGGTCGAATCAGAACTTAAATGCATTCTTTTAGTCTTACATTACTTTGTGATAATTTGATTAAAATAACGATTACTTTAATTTTACTTTAATATAACAAATATTTTCTTTAAATTCTGTAATTATAATAAATAAATAAAATTAATTTAAATGTTGGCTTCAACCGGCACATATCTCAAAGTATCTTCTTACTAAGACCCTACAATTCCAACACTTAAATATTACAATTGTAACGATGTTCCAAATAACAAACATCTAAAACCAACAACCCAGTAATAATATGGAGGCTCTACACTCACCAAGGCTCACCGAGACCTCTCTCCGTCGGATGGGACACACACGCACGCACCAAAACATCCACTCCCGTGGCTTGGATAAACAAGACTGAGACGCGAACCAAATCAGCACCTCGCAGGAAGTCCATCCCGCAATAATCTAGTTCCCAACCTGACTTCGCTAACATCCGCTTCTGGGATGTTCGAGTTTGGCCGAGTAATTACTGGGCTATCCGCGATACGTCCAGAGCGCTTGTCTTCACCCTTCCTTTTGTTCTGTGTATTCCCCTTTCTTCCCCCCTCTTATGAGAACGCGTATGCCCTGTTTGTGCTATAAAACAGCGGGTGTTATTTTGAATGTCACTCATTGTATCACTGAATCTTACCAGGTGAGGGCGCTGGTTTAGAACTAATATTTGGGGATATTATTCAAAATTCTGTTTTGATCTAAATATGGGGAGGGATATTATTCAAAATTACGGTTTGGAGCTTCTTTAATATTTTCATGTTTATGAATGGGGATTCTAATTTGGTTTGACGTGGGTGAACCACGGTTTCATAATAGTAATTTTCTAGGGGAATTCATGTTAGATTTAGTACGCCCTTTTTAACTGTAGGTGCGCCCGAGCCTTTAACTTAGCGTATCTTAGCGATCGTTTGATATAATCTTGGGTATTTTTAGATGATATAAGTTGACTTAGTTATGAGGGTATTTTATGTGTTATTGTTTGATTAGGTTATCATGGGCGCAACGAGAGTTTGCGGAACTTATTGTACACATCTAAAACTTATTTGTAATATTAGGTTATGCTTCGTTACTTAGGATTAGCACTCAACGGCCATTGTTGGGATCTGTGTATAAAATATTCGGCCACTAAGCCATGTATATATTTATAGGATGGTAAAGCAAAATTTAATGGGCACCTTATCTTACATATTTAATTTAAACACCAGTTAGTGCTATGTGCACTTAAAACTAAATGTGTCAGCCATCTTGTGTTTATGGATGTAAGCGCGCCCTTGGGCGGTAAATTTGAATCTAAACA
>CABFVX010001088.1:154395-190740 GCA_902151425.1 Timema shepardi
CCCCACAAACATGCAGGCATCATCCTCCCCCTCCCCCATAGCCGCTAATTGGCTCCATTGTTCGCCTTAATTGCTTTATTGTGTGGGCTCGGATTAGGACTTTACCCTTACTGTGATGTTTGTAAGTTTTAAATAATATTTCATTTAAATAACAAAAAAGAAGTAGTAATAGTTTTATAATTATTAACAACGTGGTTGTTTTGATTAAAATATTTTATGTACAATCTCACTCATTGATTGAATACAAAAATAATAGCCTTCACGTGCCAATTTTTACTTTTTTGATTACGTCATAAAATTTTAATTTCTCTAAAATGGCTGATGGAAATCACATTCAACTCTGCACTAGTGTTTAGTATTGATTTTCACACAAGTGTAAATTACGTTATTTAAAATTTTACTACCTTCCGCGATATTTACTAGGGATAGGTCGATTTATTTCGCGATACCTTAATACCATCGATACTTAGGGGTGTCGAACATCGATCGAGTGGGTGATTAAAAGTAGTACCGAGTATCGAAAATATAGAAATTCTCTCGAGAAATCCTTGTAAAAATAGAATAAATCGCAATGAAATTGATCAAAAATATTTTTACTGGCCCACGGCTATGAAACATAGGGATTGTAGTGTCGACACACTTAATTGGCATGCTACAATGAGAAAAATAAAAAAAATAAAAAACTTGGCAATAATCCATCAAATACTGAGGCCGCGGCGGTGGTGTAGAATAGGTATAGTAGTTAGTAGTCAGTAGTTAGTAGTTAGTACTACTACTCGGCTGCCAAAAACCGCCCCATCAACTGACTCAACAAATGTAGAAGAGGTTGTTACAACTTTTTTAAACAAACTAATGCTGACACCTAGTGTCGATATTTTCAGTTACTGGAAGGACCGAATCATTTTACCCAAATCTGAGACAGCTTGCAACAAACTATGTCTGTGTTTCCCCCACCCCTGTTTTCTCCGAGAGACTGTTCAGCACAGCAGGTCTGATCTGTGACCAAAGAGAAACGGGTTGGATCTTGAAGCAGTTCAAATGTTGGTTTTCATAAATAAAATTTTGCAGTTGGGGAAGAAAGTTTAGTTTTAAAAAAAGCTTTGAATATTAAGGACAAGTATTTCAGAATGTTGTCTTGGTTCTATTTTACGAGTTACTTGCATATAATAGTATTATTTAATAGTTGTAGCCCAATATTGGTACGGCTTCTTCCAGTATATAGTAGTTATAATGATTGTAGTATGGTAATTATGTGTCTTATCTTAACATAGTGTATAAACTAGACTATATTAAAAAATGTCAGTGAGGTTAATCCTATCTAATGGGTAGTATCGACTTTAGTATCGGTACCGAGTTTCGAAAAAAACTGGTACTGACCCATCTCACCTCATTAATGGACATTTTAAAAATAAGGCCTCTTTCATCACAAAGATGTTCCAACCAAGACTTGTTTTTTCCTCCAAAAAGCTCAAGTTTTTTCCAACCTCACATGTAAAAAGTATATATACAGGGTGGGGTGAAAACAATTATATGATCTATACTCAAAAAGGGAATAATTTTAGTGTGGAGTTTTATTTTATTAGCTAGTGAACATTTACTTTTCAATTAAAGTGTTAATTTTCAAGATATTAATTGTCTAATTCTTTCGGACCCACCATGTACAATTAACTCACAGGAGCAAGGTTTATTTTCAATGAGAATACAGTGTAAGGTTAAAATAATATCAGAATGCAGTAGTTACATGAAGAAATGAGTGTCTAATTGGTTCTGTTTAGATAATTAATTTGATAAATCAGATGTAGTTTAAATATAATCTCCAAAATTCCAGGACCACAATATTACAACGTTTTCAGGTGAGTTGCGCCCACACGAGTTTTTTTCCTCTAAAAAACCCCATTGAATTGCGGCCCCACATTTTTAGTTTCATGTATTAATTGTGTCCTGGGCTGTTGGCCTAACCTAAACTGGCCTAACCTAGCCAAACAAAGCTTCAACTATTGCCCAAATCATTGAACGACAAGAACTTAGGAAGCTAGGATATTACGAGGGTTGTCGACGTGAGACGATGACGGTTTCTATCTGAAATTTAAGACAGCATGCTAGAAAACACGCTGCTAATTTGGGGGACGCAGCTCATACCTCTCTCTCAAGTGAGTGGGCCGAAGCTCGTACAAGATTTCAAGGTTAGGCCACAACTCACCTACACAGTTTACAAATTGAAAGTTTGTATAGATATGACGTGTGGGAACAATTTGCATGATTACCTTCTTCTGTGAATCTGTCCTGAGACCGTTATCTTCCATTTCCTTAGCTCCTGAGCATATTTTTCATACTTGTGTAGCTTCTGCCTTTCCTGATATCTGTTAGCGTTCCAAACATTCTTCTTCCACTTCATCATTGTCTCTACATCTTCCCCTCCATGATCCTTTTCATTAAACGCTCCCTACATAGTGTGTGTGGTCGTAGAAGATGTTTTTATCTTCGTTATCATCATTATCAAACTTCTTTCCTCTTCTGCCCTCCTCAACACATCCTCATTTCACCTTCACTACAACCACATTTCAAAACCCTCCAAATACCCCTGTTCCCTCTTTTTGACTGTCCACATCTCAGATCCTTGTCACCACACTGCACAAGAGACAGTTGGCAAACCTTTTTCTTAGCTAAATCAAAGTTCTCTCGGCTGTCAGTAATTCCCTCCCCCTTCCCCATGCTTCTTCCTCCAGAGCTTTTAACTTTCATCCTACAGTATCTATTCCAAGTCACTACCTTAGAAAAGAGATTATCTTGCTTATATCTCCACAATCATTGAGTAGAGAACATAAGCTCATCAAGTCAAAATACAAACTAACAAACAAATTTACATTCACCATTGAGCAAGCGAACCAAAGGGTCAGTCTTGTCTTGTCTGTTTTTCTGGTATTGAACAGAGCTAGAATCCTGTCTGGATGTGATCAGGTGTTTCTTAATAACTGCTGTTCTACTATCCCTCCAAGTAAACGTGTTAAGATTGTTTCAAATATTACCTTAGTCAAATCTACCCCTTCAGTGTAAAAGTGAAGATAGCGTTGTCGGGCATTAAACTAAGACGCAAACAACATACATAGATTTGTATGTATATATATATATATATATATATAAATGGCTGTTATTTTAGTACAACAAGTGTTTATGTTAAACGGAGATGTTTCATCCGCTTTCCGAAAACTAAATTGCCAAGAATATATTATTATTATTATTATTATTATTATTAGCACCGCGTCTTACTACCCGTACGGGTTATACGAACTTACGCTAATGTGTAATGGTAGGGTGATTGTGAGATGAAATGAAGGACCTACAGTTTAACGTGGAATCCGAACCACGGTGGAGACCTGGCATTCCTCACATTCACAAGATGTCTTGTCAGAGGTGAAGGAAGGGTTTGGTAATCAGATAAATCTTTGCCAGGACCTGGGATTGAACCCCGGCCGCTAGCAAAGAAGTCTGACACCTTACCCCTCCAAGAATATAAATTACAATTAATAATACGGCCTCGTTCGGGTAAATTTTTCAAAATTATATTAAGATTAATTTCTTCAGATCGTAGAGTAATGTTTATAAAATAAATTTAAAGCGCCAAAGGTATAAGTAATTTAATAACTGACACATTATTTGTGTAGAATTGATCTTTGATATAATTTATAAGTTTAAAATTTAAATCCATTTATCTCTTTGAATTATGATTAAAAGTTGAAGTATATAAATATAGGACTACATAGTTTAACCTGTTTGCAATATTAACATTAATGAATATTTAAATAATAAATTAAATTAAATACAAATTGCTGAAACCTAAGTTAAAAAGAAAAAGGTTTTGGGATTTTCCCTCTCATTTGTAAAAATTAAATTTTCACCTGTACCATCAATACAAAAAAATGACTGATGCATAACAAAGGACTTTGATTTCCCAACAATATTACGTTAACGCATGTTTTTTGTCAATGAATTTATAAAAGAAAAAATGCCAACAAATCTATTTTAATCAAAATTGTTTCAAAATTAAAAAGCCAAAGTTATTATGTATGCTTTTAGTGAGGATTTTTTGGATATCATATTCTGAAAATTGAAAAATGACCCCTGCACACGGAAATCTAACCTAGGACCTTTGGCTTAGTACACCAATGGTCTTACCACTGAGCTATCCAGGAATCATCCCGTGCCCAGGGTCATTATTCACTCATACTAAGCCAAAGGTCCCGGGTTTGATTCCCGTGTCCAGATGTCTTTTTTCAATTTTAAGAATACAAAATTGCTTTGTTTGAAAATGAAGAAATTATATTTTCTATATCTAAATTTGACTAATTTTATTTAAAATTCTTATTTAATTTCTTACTAGTGTTTACCTATTAGTGATTTTATCGTGTATAGTTAGTTAATTTATTATGTTTACCCCTCGAGTATCTGTTTTAATAGGCTACTATAAAATACAGCAGTGATGTTCTCATTAATGATTTAGACATTTTCTTTAATACATTTATTTAATATTAGTAACTATAATACTAAATATGTATCTTAAATATAGCCTAATATGTAGGTGTATTGCTCTTCTCAAGCTGTTTATTATAATATAATAGTTTTTCTTTTATATAATATATAGGATACAAGTCATTGTTGAACAATCGGACTTTTAGGATTTTTGCTAATTTATTTGCGTAGGCCTAAGTTCTTCAATTTTAATTACATGTGTTTCTAAACAGACATAAAAGAAATGTCAATCTGTGCTGTTGCACTCTGTGAAAATAATCAATGAAACTGCAAGGGTAATAATATATCTTTCTACTCCTTTCCTAAAGATCCACACATTTCCGTACATGGGAGCTCAAATGTAAAAAGAAAGACACAATTAATACAAATTTTGCCCGAATATGACTATTATAATTTAACGTTTTTATATTACACTTCAACAAACATTTGTTGAATATTTAACATATTTTACTAGGCTAAGTGTAATTTATTTAGTATTCATTTATTGGTGTGTATTTTAAATATGCTTTAATATGTGTAATGTTCTCAAACGTGATATTATGATTTATTAAAATAATTATTTAGAAAGGACTTAATTGGTCTTCCATAAAGCTTTGTGAATGTTAAGCCATGTTATCGCGTGTCATTTTCTGTGATTCACTGAAAATTAATACAAAATGAACGTCAGAACACTAATTTTATTAGAATGAATAATTATTTCACACATTTCATTAAAAGTTAAAAGGAGGTCTACTTTTCTTAATTGCTAACTATCATTATTGAAAAATTCAAATAAAATGAACCGTGTGACGAAGTAGGCCCTACAAGAATTAATTCATTTTTATTTAATTAATGCGAGGATTTATTTATATATTTATAGACATAGTACTGTTGTATGATTTCTCAAAAATTGTATTTAAGTGGAAAGACGAACAAACCAATCCATTTTTGGACTATTACAGAGTTTGAATAGTTTGTTTTAATATAAGCAGCTATGGGTGAGTTATATAAAATAAAACAGCACGTGATGTCATTTTTATAAACTAAACAGTAGTTTATTATTCTCAACATGATAAATATGATAAATTACACGTGTGAACAAATTTCTTTAATTCATATTTTCATTAAAAACGAATCATTTGAAATTGTTCACTGAAAATAACACGTGAGAACACGGCTTTAAGCGCTGGCTAGTGTACTGGGTGACGTCACACGCTCAGCCAATCAGATGTCTTTCTCCAACTGGCGCTACCTTCTATTCTCTTTACATTGGGTCTCACCTCAGGACCTGATGTTCGTGACTTAAATCCCAGCTGAGATAGACAGATTTTTTTGGGCCGATATAAGTTCGTAGCACAACTTCCTTCGGAGGGGAAGTGAAGCCGTGGGTCCTCTGTCGCTTGTGGAATATAAAATAGCCCTAGAAGGTATGTGAAAATACCCTTCCAGGCAAAATTGGTAGGCCCTTTTTCTATCACTCATAGAAATTCAGTGTGGAAGACAATGGGTAACCACCAACTACCAAATAGTGTGGGTAGCACTAACCAGCCGAAGAGGTGAGTGATTATCTAGCGTCGGACGGGTGGAAATAGCGTCTAACCAACCTTCAGATTGTTGACGTAAGAAGACAGTAAAGTGAAGGAGGATCAAAAAGTAGGTTTCAGATTTGAGTAAATATATAAAGGAACGTTATGAGAGAAACTTTATAAACTGGCCACCCCTATCAATTGTATCGGTGGGCACACATATCAAGATTATAGTGTCATAGTTCCTGACTTTACTTTGACGGGGAGGTCAAGGTTGGAATCCAGACTCAGCGTTCTTAGATGGTTTGTTTTAAATAACTTCCCACTCCCTATCCTATGCTCTAAATTTTAACTTTCATACACTTTTCCGCTAGTGTGAATATTTGAATAGCTAGAAGTAAGACTTGGTGTACCAGAATAAACACACCTCTAGATGTTCTGTGGGTAACTATATTTATTTAAAAATGTCTTGACACCCAACAACAAGGACACACGTTTAAGGGGACGCAATCAGTCACGGTTAAGGCTTTACTTTGTTTTTATTAATTAAAAATAAGGTTTATAACTCGGTTATTCAACTAATATTGCAATTATAATTTTTTTTAAATATTAAGTCAGCTAATTTTAATTTAAAAACTTAAGGCCTTGATAAAAAAAAGGGTGGAGATTTTCTAAATCCTCATGCATATTTTATTTAGAATTCCCGGAGTGTTTTTTATTTTCCTAGATGCACTTAGTCCTTTACCCTGTAACGCCGAACAAGGAAACCGCTGGAGATTTTACACATCCTGCGGGGAAAGCAACAGCATTTCTTTATACATTTTTAAAACACTTGCGGTGAAATTTGACGGTGAAATCAATTTACAAAAAAAAAAAAAAGTGAACTCATGTTTTTTTAAACGTTTGAAGTTTGAAAAGGGTCGCTAAACCCAAAAGTAGGTTGAGTATTTTTTTTAGGGTGAAAACAACACTTTTTGCATTAAATAAGAGTTTTGGGTCAAGGGTTCAAGGGTTGAGAGGTGCATCTGTTTGAGTTTCAGATGGGTTAGTTAAAGTTTAGGCGTTGTTTTCAATTATTCAAGGGTTGGTCACTGGAGGTTTTAGGGGGTAGAATGGAGGGGGTTGTGGCTGTGACACGATAATACGAAGGTTGTACCTCCTTCCAATTGAATATTCAACAAGTTAGGGGACAGAAGATCAGCCAAGGTTTGAAGGCAAGGGCGCGTAAATGTTATTTATGCATCCCTGCTTCAAACCTTACCGTTGTTAAATTCTAGGGTAGAAATACCAACTGTAAGCATTTACAATGCACTAAAAGAAGTGCTGATGTTTATATTATTTACCCGCCTCGGTGGCGTAGTTGGCTAACACGCTTGTCATGTTGAACTCGACTGTTGAGAACGGGGAGATCGAGGTTCGAATCTAGGCCGGGTGAACTGGGGGTGGTTTTTCCTAAATCGTTTTCCACTCTCCCTTCACGCAAATGTGGGTTCACTTCCTCTAATTCAACCTTCCCAATTCCCAATCCATTAGCGTAATTAGTACTTAAAGCGTATAACCCGAAAAAAAAGTGAACTCATGTTTTTTTAAACGTTTGAAGTTTGAAAAGGGTCGCTAAACCCAAAAGTAGGTTGAGTATTTTTTTTAGGGTGAAAACAACACTTTTTGCATTAAATAAGAGTTTTGGGTCAAGGGTTCAAGGGTTGAGAGGTGCATCTGTTTGAGTTTCAGATGGGTTAGTTAAAGTTTAGGCGTTGTTTTCAATTATTCAAGGGTTGGTCACTGGAGGTTTTAGGGGGTAGAATGGAGGGGGTTGTGGCTGTGACACGATAATACGAAGGTTGTACCTCCTTCCAATTGAATATTCAACAAGTTAGGGGACAGAAGATCAGCCAAGGTTTGAAGGCAAGGGCGCGTAAATGTTATTTATGCATCCCTGCTTCAAACCTTACCGTTGTTAAATTCTAGGGTAGAAATACCAACTGTAAGCATTTACAATGCACTAAAAGAAGTGCTGATGTTTATATTATTTACCCGCCTCGGTGGCGTAGTTGGCTAACACGCTTGTCATGTTGAACTCGACTGTTGAGAACGGGGAGATCGAGGTTCGAATCTAGGCCGGGTGAACTGGGGGTGGTTTTTCCTAAATCGTTTTCCACTCTCCCTTCACGCAAATGTGGGTTCACTTCCTCTAATTCAACCTTCCCAATTCCCAATCCATTAGCGTAATTAGTACTTAAAGCGTATAACCCGAATGGGTAGTAAGACACGGTAATAAATATTATTTATGTTATTTGTTAAAATAATAATTTTGAAATGAAAATATTATTGGTTGTTCGTTTATGCTGTTAAATATCAAGGATTTATGCTAAAAAAAACTCCGTAAAATGTTTTAAATCTTATATAAACATCATTTAAATTAATAATCATTTAGGTACACGATAAAATGGGTCAAACATACTGTAGTTGCATAGCTAATTCAATTTAGTGCATTTGATTTTTTGCCATTTGATGACATTAACACAGCTGCATAGTATCACAAATAATGTTGTCAGCATATATACTTAGTATTTATATAATTAAATGAATTAAATAAAATTATCCAAATATACCAGTTCGGAATTCCTATCCCTAAAATGTATTGATTCTAAATAATATTAAATATGGATAAATAAGTTTAAACTAATTCATATCACACGTTAAAATAAATCTATTTATAACATGACATCTTGTTTTAAGACATTCATCGACTTGAATTATATTTTTATTACATTTTTATAAATAGCAATTCTTTTTAATCGAAACAATTTCATTTTCATTATAGTTCTATACATATTTTTATATTTGAATAATATTTACATATTTAAGTATTGTATGTATATATATACTTATTTACGTTTACTAAAAATAAGTACTTTTATAAATTTATGGAAAACCGTTCGCTCTCAAAATAATGCTATCAATAGCTTATTAAAAAAAACTCTGTCGATACAAACTTTGTCTTAGATACAATAAATGACTTAGTCTATTAGCCCCGTAGAAAATATTTGAATACCTATAAGAGAACAAAACATAATTTATTCAGGCCCTTCCAAGAATATATCATACCTTTAAATTAATCAAAAAATCATTTAGGTGCAATTTAATTAAATGATTTCTAAACGTATTCGAGTTTGAAGAATCCTCATATATTGATTAGCAAAATAATTATACAAACAATAATGATATAAACAATGTTTTACGCTCAAAATTGATAATATTTTATATAATTATATAAATATAGATTATATATATATATATATATATATATATAAAGTGATATCTGAAGATAGCATGACATGACATATGTATACGTGAAAGAAGGTCTAGTAGCTTTTCTAGATATTATATAAGGCCCTTTATATGAAAATTTAACTTTAATACTCAACTCCACTACCTTCAAAATATAGCTAAATGGTTTGAGGTTCAGATCTACGACATCCAACTAAGCATAGTTTTTATTTCCGGGAATGGGGTTGATTGGGTCTGTAAGAGGGAGAGAATTGTCGGGGTGTCTCATACCCTCCCTTGGGGTGATACCCCCCACATATCCAGAAAAATACCAGAATACAGAGCAATATCATCCCGTGTGTGATTACCGCACAACTGACATTTTCAATTATCTATCCGGACATCTCCGGTGGGGGGGTTGTATGGGGCTGCGAGAAGAGGAATACCAAACTGAATATTCAGCACCTTTTCGAGCCGGCTCAGAGAGTTAGAGAGGTTGGTGGTAGTTTTAGGGGGGGAGGGGTAGGGAGGTAAAAGGGATAAACCCAGACTCCGGCTCACATTCTCGTTACAGGACGGTACAGACGGCTAGGGGAGATCGGACCGGAATTTGTGTGAACTGTGAGGGAGGTAAGGTAAGTGGAAACATAGCAAGGGAAGACGAAAAATTAACTATTGCCAAGTACTGTGCTTAAAAATTGAATAATACGCCTTACTTTTTCCTATAAGCCTATGGCGGGGAAACTATAATGTTTACTTTATAATTTAAAATAAAATTATATCATACCGTGACCTGGCGGTCTAAGGGTAAGGTGTCAGACTTCTATGCTGGTGGCCGGGGTTAAATCCTCGGTCCCGGCAAAGATTTATCTTATTACCAAACCCTTCCTTCACCTCTGACAAGACATCTTGTGAATGTGGGGAATGCCAGGCCTCCACCGTGGTTCGGATTCCACGTTAAACTGTAGGTCCTCCATTTCATCTCACAATCACCCTACCATTACACATTAGCGTAAGTGCGTATAGCCCGAACGGGTAGTAAGACGNATCTTATTACCAAACCCTTCCTTCACCTCTGACAAGACATCTTGTGAATGTGGGGAATGCCAGGTCTCCACCGTGGTTCGGATTCCACGTTAAACTGCAGGTCCTTCATTTAATCTCACAATCACCCTACCATAACACATTAGCGTAAGTGCGTATAACCCGAACGGGTAGTAAGACGCGGTGCTAATAATAATAATAATAATATATCATACCTGTTTGGTTATCAACTAAAATAATATCTAATAATGGAGTTAATGCTTGCAGGGAAGTTACAATCTAACTAACTTATGGCATTAGTAACCCGAAAGTTCGTGGCCGCTCTTACTAAAGTAAGCTACCTCACTACATTCTATCTCTCTCAGGTCCTTTCTGATGATATTCTCCCATCTGCGTCTAGCTGCTCCCAATTGTGCCTTCCCATTGAATTTTCCAGTCAATACGTTGAGTACATGTCCTGCCCGCCATAGCCCGCGAGATTTTATCACCCTAACAATGTCTGGTGAAGAGAACAGGTTATGCAAAGTATAACAATGTACCCGCCTCCACTCTCCTTTAACCAAAATATTAACTCATTCAATTAAAGGATTGCTTTTATAATATAACTTTGGTAGAAATGTTTTCCTTAAATACCTTTTTCAACAGCGGAATACTATTATGTAGGGAAATTCTAGGAAATACTAAGGACCTAAAACACCGAGTTTACTACCAAAATCAAATTACAGATCGGGGCCATCTAGTATTAATGGTACTAATAGGTTTCCGAAGCCACTAATTAAAATTAGTATTACTATGAATATAAATATAAAAAATGGATGAGTTGTGGCGATTACATAATAACACATCGCCCTTGACATATGACGGAGTAATTGTGTTTCGAAACCTTGCCACGTGAACTGAGGATGAATTACTACACTTGATTTTCCCATCCTCTCCATACGCTTATGTGGGAGTATTTTACCCAAACTACACTACTCATTCCTAACCCTTAGATTAGGACATTATCAATCCTTGTGTTAAACGTATCAATTAAAAGTAAAAAATAATATTTCTAACCACACCATGTTAGTAATAAAATATATATTGAAATGATATTATTTATCAAAACATTTCTCAAGATTACTTGTATGGTACAACTGAATTTCCTATTAAGTTTGCGCTGATCAAGTTTATAAGTAGTTTTACAATTTAATAATATAACTCCATTTGTTACCCATAGTAACTATTTGATATTATTCGGTTGATGACTTAACCCTCTTACTCGTTTTATAATGTAAATATTCCCGAAGTAGACTGTCCACTATCAGTAAAAACCACGTTCATTATGTTTGCAATAACAGAAAATCCAAACAACATGCACAATATGTTTGATTAGTCAGTGCCCAGTAAGTTTGTTGTTACAACACATGCAAGAACAGTAATGTTTCCATCCCAAAAATACACAACTATCGTTGATTGTTCTGGGACTTGATCGTTGAGGGGTAATAAACCCTTTCCTGGTGATTAAATACTAGTCTTACGTCTAACTCGAGATGCCAAGGAGCTCGTAGCTTAGGCCTGTGTAATATCGAGGTCGTTATGCTTTAGAAATTATCGCTGGAGGCCATATTTCATGTAACTAACTTAGAGAATCGCGATCAGTTGTGTAGTTAAAACGACATACATAGAATTATGAGCAAAATCCAGTATGCAGAGGAGTGGGTGGGCATTAGCGAAGCAAGTGGACCTCCCGGGAAATGTGACATAACGGACCTTACTCATGGCTATTTAATATCTTTCTAATATTTGTATGTGCAATTATTATTTCAAATACAAGCATATGGATCTTGGATGGATAGCCAATAATTCCTTATTTTCATAAGGTTTATTTTATAGTAACAAACACGGCATCTGAACGCTCTACGAATCTAAGAGGACATTTAAATAAACAATATATTGGATACTTACTAGTTTGGGTTAATTAATACATTTCAATTTTCATCGAGATGAACAACATTTACCAAATATTGTTTTGCCGTAATGACGCCATTGTCTTTGTTGTGTTCAGGCTGGCGCTCCTAGTAGCAAACAGGAGAACTAGCGTGTGAGAGAGTAGATAAAGACCAAACGAGAGGGAATCTCGTTGACATTAAAACGCTGCGAGATTCAAATTTTGTGATCTGTCAATTTAAAAAGAAAAGTTAATATCTTATAATTTATATTATATTATCAGAATTCTTAGCTTTTCCATGATTATTTCTTACCTATCTATTAGGATATTATCAGTTTGAATCTATAATTTCGTGAGTGGTATCTTTTTTGGTAAGAGCTCACCTCTTAAACTTGGTGTGTAACGTTTTTGAATTGACCCTGAGTGAAGTGAGCTGATTCGATCCAATTATTGAACAAGGTTCCTTATCTTGGCATCGTTTTAAAGATTACATAAAGCCACAGTTGTAAATTTGACCACAAAAGTAATTATTATCAAAATACTGTTAAAGTTGAATGTTAATTTGTTAACAGTTAGCCCTATATCCCAACTAGGACTGTTTGCTTGGAGAATTATTAAATATTAACAGAATTGTAAATAATTTTATTTTTCAATGCATTTGTATAGGATTTTTTTCCAAACAAAGACCAACTCAAAGGGTGAGAGGTTTTTATTTCTATCTGATATGTATCCCTTCCTCGTTCAAGCCATCCACGGACATCTATGGGTTAGAAATACTCTACAAAAACTGAAATACCACCACCCAAAGTTATTTTTCTCCAGAATAATTATTTACTAACACGTTTATATTTTTAAATATATCACTGTTGTCAACCTTCATTTGGACTATTTATGAAATTGTTGAACTCATAACATTTGGTTTTTAAAATCTCAAGAATAGAAAATTTCCAATCTTAGTTATTAATATAAGCAAATAGGAGAATAATAATTTTTGTTGTACTTGAAACCACAATTTATTTTTATTTGTCTGTATTAAATGTTAAAAAAAGGTTTATCTTAACATTGATGCGTAAACATTGTTACCCGACTTTAAATTAAATATACAAAATTCTACATAATTATATATATATATATTTTTACATTTGAAATATTTGTATGTTACCTTAGAACTATATTTATTTGAGATCCACAGGCAGGTGATGTTGTTTAACCTAAGATTACATAAATTCTCTAACAAATTATTGTAAACAATATTCTGTTATAATTCATGTATTCATGAAAATGGTGGAGTATTACGATTCGTTTCTCTATGTTGCGTCCCCTGACGGCAGTTTTTATAGCCACTACGATGATATAATTTTATGTCTTCAACTAAATTCTTGTTTGTTCTCCATGATTACACTACTGAACTTTCTACTCCACTATTTTGTTATTGTCATATATTCGTAACATATTTCATTCCTGCCTGTGCTCGAACCTCGTTTTTTCTTTCCAATATTCATTTAAATTCGATTGGCTCCATATCTACATCAAAAAATAAAAAGACGCGAAAGAAATGTGAGTGCAAATACTGTAACAAAGTTCAATTGACTTTTGTGTTTAATATGATTTTTTAATTAGTAAAATTAATTTTGTTGGCACACGTGCTTCAGTTCAAAAAATGTCATTTACCGCTCCTAGTGGACCAACAAGAACTAACTTATTTCCGACACTTAGTTTAGTTCTATATTATTTTTTCCATGATTTCTGGTCCTGTCTCTTTGTAAGCTCTGCACGGTCCATAACACTATTTTAAACATTTTTATAGCTATTATAAACTTCAACTTGAACCCAGACTTACCTGGAAGACTATGGCCATCTTATATTCCTCGCTAGTATTATAATGGCTCCAGCAAGTTGCAGACAATACCTGGCCGGTCCTCACTGCGCTTGCGTGGACCCATACGAAGCCGGCGCGCATGCCCAGCACCCCGATGTCGACATGTGGATTACCACCCCGCATGCCCCTCCTGCCAATACCCGAGCGTCCAAATTATTAAGTACGAGGGAGTGAGCATAAGGCACTCAGTGTTTTGGTTGATGGACCACCACCCGACCTAAAAATGGGATGTTTCACGTCAAATTATGTCTTGTCGACAGCCAAGCTTCATAGAATCAACTTTATTTCTCTGTCTTATTTTCTATTCTCGTTCATTTGACCTTTCTTAAGAAGTTTCATTATTCAACTCACCTGTTTTTCAAATTTTCCTTTTCCTATGCTACCGGAGGGGCCTTATCAAAACCCGCGGAATGGGTGCCGGGAGGCGGAAAACGGCGCTAGAAGAATGGACTGGTGCTATAAGTGACTAAAGAAGATGGTGAGTTGGATTGATGCTTGGGAGTAAAAATAAGTTTTTAAATAGAAAGTTTTCATAAACTGGTGTTAAATCGTGGGCCAAGATGAAGAAGGGACCGCAGTCTTCGCAGAAGAACAATTCACGGCCATCCTCTACGGCTACCAAAACCCAGGGTGATATTCCGCCATACTTCTCTCTACCCTACCTCATATATATATTTTTTTCTTTTATCATCTGATCAAGAGTTAAATCACTTGAAAAACACGTCTAAATCTTATACACATATTTTTTTTCTTCTCTTTCTACTAGACTACTCGGTTTTTCCAGATCTTAACAGTTAATCTACACTCCCTGAAGACACTTAATTCGGAAAGATCACGGGTTCTGGACCGTGCAAGGCCAGCGTGTTTTTTTGGTCATTTTACAACAATTTTTTTTTACCAAAGTTAAGAAAATCGTATATATATCAATCATAATTCGTAAGGGTTAGTATAACTTAACCATGACGTCTGGTAGGAAGGTCAAGATTTTTTTTTTCTATGATGAAGTTCTAGTTCCTAACCTATAACATAATTTTACCCGGAAATATTTTGTTATGAAAGGTATATTTTTATGTATATTTTTTTTTATCACAGCATAGGACTCATTGAGCAAACACCCCTTTTCCCTGGTATGTACATTGTCGGCGAAGATCATTCTTGTTACCTTTCTGGACGAGCCGTGGAGATCTGCAGCGCCTGGCAGGTGGGTGTACAGAGAGGAGGATCATTTCAGAGCACAGTCTGGAGAAAATAGTCCCTTGCCAATTTGAAATCCCCCAGAGGACACCCCGAAGAAATTTTGTTGTTAATATTGTGATCATCAAAAATTTGAAATCGAGATTTTGATAAATGCCAACGTTCCATGAACCTCAGAAACAATAAAAAAAATTGTTTTCGCAATTCCGCCTTGTCAGACTGTTTGTACCTTGACCTGGGCTAGAGCCAAAAAAATTTTAACGATTAGGCTAAGACGTTGTATCTGGGGTTTTCATAAGTTCTCCCTGAGGAGTTTTGGAATTATATATCAAACCCTAAATTTAAGGGTAGTTTATTAAAAGACAAAACGAGAGTACATCTATTTTCTCGAAATTCTCTCTAATGATTTTGATTAAATTTTATTTCTAAATACAGTTTATCATTATAAACACGATGGAAATATTAATTTTCTCATGAACATGACTTTAAGGGTACTTCACATAGGGGAAATTTTCAAATATTCAGAATTTTTCCGCAACTATTTGAGATACGTAATCACTAATCACTTATCTTTGTAATATTGAAGTACTATTAAAGATAAAAAATCTTTAATTTTAAATACATTTTTATAAATTCAATAAGTTCTGAGATATAAACAAATATATTTAATTTTTAATAGAGGACTTAGAAAATTAATTTGATTCTTATGCTATTATGGTTAACAAAGATGTTTCTCTTTTCTCAATTTGTTGGAACAGTGTTCCTAGTTCATAATGCCATACAGAGAGTAGAAGTGTATATTATTTCATTTATAATTTCTGGTGTAGTGTTTCTACAACAATGTATACACCTATTATTTTGTTTCACAAAACTCACGAATTTTTAGTAAATGTATATTTTAAGATAAAAGCGAAAGAAAGTCTGAATGGTGCACCGGACAATTTATTTTTTATTATTAAAATAGAAAATCGCCTTTACCTCTATATGATTTGTATACCTATAATTTATAAGACACTTTCATTATTATTATTATTATTGGAGTTTACCAACATTGTTATTATTATTATTATTATTATTATTATTATTATTATTATTAGAGTTTACCGATTGACTTATCGACAAAATTAGCCTCATTTAGATTCCCTTACTCATTTTAATAAGCACAACAATATCCATAATTTCTGAATCCTTTTTTTAATAACCTCTATATACGTGTGTGGTATGTGAGTGTAATTTTTTTTTAAATAATGATTCTTAGATTAAAATAATTTGATGATAATTTTCAGGGGACATAAATAATATCTTTGACACACATGGCCCACCCCCCTAAATTAAATTCGGGGATGTGCGCCTGAATCGTAATATCTTTCAAGTTGATTTTGCTGTAAGTACGAAAAGGTCTTGTTTTCTTATGAAATATGAATAAAGCTATTTATAAAATACATTTAAATCTTTATTTATCTAGTACCGCGTCTTACCACCCGTTCAGATTATACGCTTAAGTAATACCTAAGCTGATGGGTTAGGGATAAGGAAGGTTGAATTTAGAGAATGTGAAACCACATTTACGTGGAGGGAGAATGGAAAACCATTTTCAAACCCCCCCTCCCAAGCTCATCCGACCAAGATTCTAACTTCAATCTTCCCGTCTCCGGCAGTCTAGCTCAACACAAAATAGTGCGTTAGCTAACCACGCCACCAAGGCGGGTGTAAGCATTTTCACTTCTTCTTACAAAACCAATGTTATACAAATAGGTTTGATCTAATCAAGGAAACTCTGTTTACGCTAATTATTTATAAGATAAGCAGATTCAAGCCTACTCTATAAAACAACTTTCAACATAGATCATGCAAATACATCACAGGGAACATTTTCAATAACTCAGGTTTGGAGGTAATAGTAGTAATAAAGTGAAAGACAATTAGTGTCAAGTGAAGGGTTTTAACTGATCACGATATAAATGGGGGAGGGGAGGGGGAGTAGCTGGGCTTACAAAAAAAAGATGGAAAGATAGATAGTGACGAAATGGGTTTTGGGAGTAGAGGGAGAGGTGGTTCGGATAACAGACCCATCTGGCAGAAAACGGCTGAATTTTTTCAACAGAAGACATGATTTAATTTGAAAATACCAAATTTTGTTTAAATAATTGTATCATTATATATTCATCGTTTTTGATAGAACATTATCTAATTCTCTATAAAGATATGATAACTTCAAAACAATATTATTGCATTTAATGTTTGATTTAATTTTAATCCAAATAAAATTACGTCTTATTGTAACAAAGAAAATATAACTTGTATATTTGTTATTATTATTATTATTATTATTATTATTATTATTAGCACTGCGTCTTACTACCCGTTCGGGTTATACGCACTTACGCTAATGTGTAATGGTAGGCTGATTGTGAGATTAAATGGAGGACCTACAGTTTAACATGGAATCCGAACCACGGTGGAGGCATGGAATTCCTCACATTCCCAAGATGTCTTGTCAGAGGTGAAGGAAGGGTTTGGTAATCAGATAAATCTGTGCCGGGACCGAGGATTGAACCCCGGCCGCCAGCATAGAAGTCTGACACCTTACCCCTAGACCGCCAGGTCCCCATTTAATATTATTCCTATTAAATTTATAAATTAAATAGAATACAAAAAAACCGCATGTTGTTGTTATTTACAGTTTTTGAGGAAACGGCTAGACAACTTAATCGTTCTTATATAGTAGGGGTACATCCGAATCTTAATATTATACTAAGCCACAAAGGCTGTTTATTATTGAGGTAACATTGTAAATAGTAAATATATAACTTAAACTTACGCCACGCTTCCGGGCTGTACACATTTAATTACAAGGAATAAGAAAGATAGAATTTAAATTAAATATACCCACATTTGCGTGGACCAAGAGTGGTAATACTTGTATAAAAATATACCTCAGTACTCCCGGGTGGGAATCGATCACCAGCCTACCATCACCGGCAAACCAGATTATATGAGCTTGAAAGGGAGTCATAACATAATTAATAAGATTCTGAAAATTGAAAAATGACACCTAGTCACGGGAATCGAACCCGGGATCTTTGGCTTAGTACGCCAATGCTCTAACCACTGAGATATCCAGGGATATTACCGTGCAAAGGGTCATAAGTCACTCATATTTTAAGGCAGAGTCTATGATGGACGTGCGGAAATCGTTGGCTACAAATATATAATTTGTTAAAATCACTAGTAATCAGATAACGTATCATCCTTCGACTCTGTAGTTGGCTTCATGCTGCCACTTGTACAATTACTATAATTGTAAGAGATCGCATATTTAAGAATCAAATAACCAAAGTCATTATATTATTATATATTTTCAGAATATGATATCTTGATGAGAGTAAATCCTCACTGAAAACAATATAATAGTTTGGCTATTTGATTCTTAAATATGCGATCCCTTACAATTGGCAGCAATAAGCCAACTACAGAGTCGAACGTGGCTACGTTATCTGAAAGCTCGTGATCTTAATAACATCACACATTTGTGGCCGAGGAATTTCCACACGTCCATCATAGACTCTGCCTTAAAATATGAGTGAAGAATGACCTTAGGTACGGGACAACTCCTGTATAGCTCAGTGGTTAGAGCATTGGTGTACCAAGACAAATGTCCCGGCTTCATTTCCCACTTCCAGGTGTCATTTTTCAATTTTCAGAATATAATATATAGATGCGAGTAAATTCTCATTAAAAAAATAAGTATTAGCTTTGGCTATTTGAGTGTTAAAATTAATGAAATTTTAAAATCACTTAGGTATATTTTTACTATATTACATTTTAATGTTACAATAAACTTTTAATATTTTCTATTGTTCAGGTGTAAACGACAAGAAATGTGCTAGGAGTATTCCTGTGACTCATAAATTAAATTGAACATTACCAATAAAAAACCCTCTAATTGCCAGAATGGGAAAGCAAAAGACTACTTTGTGTAAGCCGAACAAATTGATTGTATTAGCCATTTTGAGAAAACTAAAATAAAATTACTTTATTTCTATTCACTGATATAAGTGAAGTAATCAAAGGGCAGCTTCTATAATTTTCTTTACAAATGTAGTCAATATTTCAAATATGGTTCTAACATATTGCATTAATAATAGTTATTTTTTATTTAAACGTTATATGGTTTATATAAAGTAGTGCTAGGAGGACAATAATTTTAGTTTTAGTACATGCCCAAACTCTTCCTTTGAATGTTTGTATCAAGCTGAGATCTGAGTCCAACATTCCCGGTAAGAGTTAAACAAGTTATCACTGAAATTACTCTTCAGCTAGATTGGTAAATACAAAACAGATTTTATTAAAATATTTACTTTATCTCTACCTTACAGTTGATAAAGTATTGTGATTGTCAAATAATTGAACTCGAGATTTTGTTGAATTTCGATATGTCATAACCCACAGGATAAAAAAATGTTATTTTCGCATTTCCATCTGTCTGTACTTTGGAGTAGAGCTTAAACTATTTTACCAAATGGGCTAAAACTTGGTAGGCCTATATAGGATTTACATAGGGCTGCCCCGAGGAATTTTTGGAATTGGATATCTAACCCTAAAATAAAGGGCGAATGAAGAGTGAAAAGAGAAAAAAAAAAATTTTTTTTCTAAAAATCGGCTCTAACGATTCTGATAAATTTCATTTTTTTATTGATAAATTAAATTAAAACCAAATGGATAATTTCAATTTTTCGTCAAAATGACGATTCTGATACGTAAATTATCATCTCTTATCGTATCTCAATAACTGTTTGAGAAAGGAAATTACTTAACATTGCAAATATGTAGGTATATTTGTATTACAAATCTTTTATTTAAAACATATTTTTATAAAACCAATATTTTTTAAGCTATACCGCCTATACTCAAGTATATATTCATATATATATATATATATATATATATATATATATATATATATANATATATATATATATATATTTGAACACTGAACTTAAAGTATTGCGACCGTAAAAAAAATCTAACCCGACATTAATGTCGACGTTTCATGACTCCTAAGCCTTAAACAATGGTTTATTTTAATACCGTCTGTATGTGTGTCTGTTTAACCCTATAATTAAGAGTAGTTTAAGACAGAAGAAAAAAAATGGGTTTTTTCAAAATTTATTAACGATTTTGATTAAAATTCGTATCTAGGCTTTGATTAAGATTATACATATAATGACTATTTTCATTTTCCCATAAAAATATATTTTAAAGTACTTTGCACAAGCGGAAATTTCCATATCTCCGCAACTATTTGAGGTACTAAATAACTTATCATTGCGAAAGTGTAGGACAATTAAAAATAAAACACTTTCATTTGAAATATATCCTTATAAAACCAATGGTCTCGGATATATTGGCTAATATATAAATACAATTTTGTGGGTTTTAGTAATAAAGCGATACTATTTTAATTTTAACTTAATAATTCTCTAATTCCATATAATAAACAAATACGTAAGTCTCTTAATAAGATGTTGTTTTTCCTTTAACCTCTTAGGAGAAATATTTTTACAGCAATCTCTTTAATTTTACACTAAAAATAGTCAATATCTACCTTTTTTACTGGTCAAAATTTGTAAATGTGGAATTTAATAGCAAGCTGTTCAAACCTTGATAAAACGTCGAAAATTTTAACCAAAATTCAAAACTTAAATACAAAATGTTAACCATTGTGAACTCAATATCTATTTTTTTGGTACAAATATAAAAATGAGGACTTAAAATTTAAGACCAGGAGTCAAACAATTTTTTTACGCACTGGTAAGAAAGTATAGCGCACTTTTTGCTTCGGTTTGTTAGTGTATATTATTGCGTGTCACATATATTACGAGCAATGTATTAGTTTACAGAATACAATACAGGGTTAATTAATTTAAGTAGGTTCAATATTACTACACTGGTCATCATTGATACTTTATGGAATAAAACATAAACTAGAATTTTATAAATGATTTTATTTAAACTGAGTCGAGCCTATACAATCCACGATTATATCTGTTTTACAACAGGCATTTTAATAAAAACTTATTTTTGTCATAACATTTCTAAAAGGCCAAGGTAAAGGGTTTTAAAAGATCACGTTCCCTCTATGAAATCTGAACAGGACATTCAAGGTGCGATTAGCTGGAAAGATCACAGGCTGAGTTAAAGAAACTATTACCCGTAATCATTGTCTGCAATTCGAGCTCATTGACATTCTCCCGGTAGTAATGATGCCCATTTGTTTGAAGACAAAATAGTTCCTAGTCTTAATGTCAAGCAAAAAAACCACACACACACTAAGCCATCACGATGTTTTCTATAATCTAAATTCTAAAATATGAGCATGCGAACATGTTCATATGAAGTAAAAATCTTCGTGATTGACGATGATACAGCTCTCATTAATGAGTCAACATTTTAGTATGTATTTTAATGATGTTGTAAAATGAGGGTAGGGGAAAAAGGGGTAAGGGACGTCTACCTTAACCCTCAATGGGCTTATTTATGATTTCTGAAATAAAGGTAGTATTTGGAGTTTTGTAAGGGGGATCTTGAAACCATTGAAGGATACAGAAGGCTAAGAGTATAAAACAAGGTAGTATCACCCGGTGAGAACTCGATATTCTCTCGTCAAAACTCTGTAGTGATGACAGTTTAAATAATATTGTTAGTATAACACAAGGTAATATCACCCGGTGAGAACTCGATATTCTCTTGTAAACTGTAGTGATGACAGTTTAAATAATATTGATAGTATAACACAAGGTAATATCACCCAGTGAGAACTCGATATTCTCTTGTCAAAACTCTGTAGTGATAACAGTTTAAATAATATTGTTAGTATAACACAAGGTAATATCACCCGGTGAGAACTCGATATTCTCTTGTCAAAACTCTGTAGTGATGACCATTTAAATAATATTGACAGTATAACACAAGGTAATAATCACCAAGTGAGAACTCGATATTCTCTTGTCAAAACACCGTAGTGATGACAGTTTAAATAATATTGACAGTATAACACAAGGTAATATCACCAAGTGAGAAATCGATATTCTCTTGTCAAAACTCTGTAGTGATAACAGTTTAAATAATATTGACAGTATAACACAAGGCAATATCACCCGGTGAGAACTCGATATTCTCTTGTCAAAACACCGTAGTGATGACAGTTTAAATAATATTGACAATATAACACAAGGTAATATCACCCGGTAAGAACTCGATATTCTCTTGTCAAAACTCTGTAGTTATGACAGTTTAAATAATATTGATAGTATAACACAAGGTAATATCACCCGGTAAGAACTCGATATTCTCTTGTAAACTTTGTAGTGATGACAATTTAAATAATATTGATAGTATTAAGGTAGAATCTATAAGAACTATACCTGAATTTACTTGGAGCGAGGTGGTTAACCATTTTAGAAAAATCTCTTTCAGTACAACTGAGTAAGATTTTGATCCCAGTGTGTCCTACAATCCCACTGTTGCTTCCAATCCCGTTGTCCCCTACAATCCCACTGTCTCATACAATCCCACTGTTACCTACAATCCCACTGTCCCCTACAATCCCACTGCCCCCTACAATCCCACTGCCATCTACAATCCCACTGTCCCCTACAATCCCACTGTCCCCTACAATCCCACTGACCCTACAATCCCACTGTCACCTACAATTCCACTGTCATCTACAATCCCACTGTCCCATACAATCCCATTGTCCCCTACAATCCCACTGTCCCTACAATCCCACTGCCACCTACAATTTCACTGTCCCCTACAATCCCACTGCCCCCTACAATTTCACTGTCCCCTACAATCCCACGAAAGGGCATGGGAGGAAAGTTAAATATGTCAACGATTTTTTTTTCAAGGTCTGTAATTTCACCTTAAACACTTCTTAAACAACAACTTATTAAAATAATACCAACATAATAGTGAACTATTAATATTTCTGAGAATTTTTCATTCTGATATCACTAATGAAGTAGCAGAGGAACCTAATCCATCTGCACTTTAGGTTGAAATTACTTAAGCCCTACTTACATAGGAGCGTTCTTAAAGGACTGCTAAACCTTGAAGCCCTCAACGAAGCGTACACCATTTTTATAATTCAAGTGGTACGAACTCTCGGCCAGCAGTTTGATCATTTCACTTGTCAGGCATGAAATGCTGACGTAGGAATAGCTTTATATATATTCGCGCATGCCAACATGAATCTTCTCATCAAGCAGAGTGTTCTCATTGCTCTAATCTTTAATAATAATAGCAATAAAAAGATATATTTCATCTTATCTTTTCAAGCAAAATATAACCTTACTTCAAAACTAAATATCACGCACTGATGGACCAATTCCGATCTTTCTTTTCATATAAAGTTTGTATAGTATGTTACATGTGCCTCAAGTAGAGAATACTCTCATGGATATATGACTTGGTAGAAAGGGGGGGGGGGAGATATCTCCCCCGGAAAGTATATTTGTAGAGGTTTTATATTTTTTACTAACATTCTGCCTCCTTACCCCTCCTAACCCCCTTTTTATCCACCTTTATTTCAAGAAGAATTTAAAACCCGGGCAGCACTGACCTCAGTTGTTAAGTGTTGCATGTCCACATTTGCTAATGATTCATTTTACCAACCAACCAAAATTGAATTATTGATATTATTTTGTGTTATATTATTACGTTTGACAATCAAATTTAATATTAAATTTTGGGAACAAAGATAGGGAAGATTGTTAGGATGATATGCACCAGCATTAGCGTGCAAAGTCAATGAGAAAACCACGGTGATATAACACTGGTGGAAAATATCCTCTGGTCACCCGGCTAGTTTTGAACAACTATTTAACCATCAACCTCAACTTTATACAAAGCAAACCTAACGCCTAAAAGTGCGTTTCTACATATGCTGTTATTGTTCTCATTATTTCAAATAATTACATTTTAACTTTTACATGCTAATAAATAAATATCTTTAATTTACACACCAATTAAAGTCAATAAGAATGACTTAGGACTAATATGATATCTTATTTGTCCGACAATTTAGCTCAGTCGGTAGCATGTCTGTCTACTGAACTAGGAGTCCCGGGTTCGATTTCTGGCATGGGCGAAAAATCTTTTATTGGTGAAAATTTGAATTACTTTTCCATAGGGATGAACGGAGTTTGGATGATGTGTCTGTCCTAGATACAAGTTAGTTCATAAGTCGTCTGCTGATATAGTCACTTGATTAAGAATGTGAACGTTAAATACTTCAAATAAATTAAAAAATAAAATTATATCTTCTTTTGATAAATGTGCTACTATCAATTTGGGCTACGTGAACTAACTGATCTAATTGGGTTAGCATGAGGGAATGTAATGCATTTACTTGTAGGGAGGTTAAACGACGAAGAACCTTCCACAAATATTTAGCCGGGATTCCAACCCCGACAGCCACAACCTCTTCCTCGCCTGAAAGCCACACAAATGAGCTTGATATTTGGTTTCCATGTCCACCGGTGTAAATTATAACAGTAATGATTTTTTTTTTAATTTTGAAAATATTTTATATTCTTCTAAGCAAATGCTCAGGATTTTTACTATTTTTATAGCCTCCGTATTTTCCAGGACATAAAACGCATGGTAGTTTTTTATTTGATAGAGAATAGTCACTTTAAAAAAACCTGCATCTTACGGGCCTAACGCTACCCCAGTCGTAAAACTGTAAGGCCCGTGTGCGGATCTAGCTTAAGGCCTGGGGTTTCCGACGAGTGACGTCACCAGTTTGAGACGATAGAAATACGGCTCTTGTGGTTCTGTTACATTTGTCTCATTCGAATTGAAGTTTTGAAATAAATGTGATGGTATTTTATTGTCTTCCTTCGAAGTCTCCTTTTAGAACCGTTAAGTCTTATGATCCGGAAACTCAACAATAAATAAATACTTCTATATTTTAATTTGTTATAAGCTTATTTTCAAATTAATTATTTTATAATTAAAATCAAATATGCAGCTCATCATAGTTTTTTTTTTACCAAGATCGTAGCATGACGGGGTTTGGGGATTCAGCCCCAACCCCCGAAGTTTTATTAACAAAATATAAAGAGCTTTATTTCTGGTTCAAGCACTATCAAAATTATGATACAAGTACAAATTAAGGGGTTGCATTACCATATAAAAAACACTTCAAGGAACTTTTATAGGTGTTGAATGTCTAGACATTTTTCCTAGCCTTCACCAGTCATGGTGTTGTGTTGCCATAAAAAAAACATTTAAGATAGCTTCTAGAACTGTTTATCATTAGAGACAGCAATATTTCGCGAGTTGTGTTTTTATGAACTTTTACTTAGCACATTAAAATTGCCATAGAAACATAATTAAACAGCACTGTGGCAGTTTTGAGTGAAAATATTCACGCGAGATTAAACGAAATAAAATATATTCGCGAAATTGACGATGTGGCAATTTAAACGCGAATTATGGTCACTTTTTTCTATTTAAACGCGAATAAATAATAAAACATTGCTGATATCATCAGCCATTCTAAGACTTGAACAAAAAAAATTAAAAAATACCAACTGAACCAATATAATTTTCTTTCAAAAGCAAATTTATTTCCCTCTACCAAAGACTTGCTTTAAAAAGTGTTAAAAATAGCTACTACATCGGTCATATTGGGCACCAAAGGCAAGTATTTAAAGAATTAGAAGCCAAAAACAACGCCATGTCTAAGCTAGAGTGAGATCTCTTTACACTCATATCTTTGGCTTCACGATGACGTCACTTTCATCAGGCCGTTAGATATTAACGTTTCTTTAGTAGGATCATTTTGTTTTTAACCTCTCCTCTATTTATTTAATATTCAAACATGCCTAAAATTTTAAGTATTTTTGAAAGAGAGCGTGAGTTTGGAAAAGAAGGATTTCATATATTTGATAAAGTTAAAAAATAATTTGCAAATTGTGCAACACGCGTGTTGACTGGTTCAGAAATAACACGTGTTTGAAGCACATTAATAGTGCCTTGCATAAACGGAAAAACAGTAATGTTTCTGAATCATCAAAACAAGCAACCCTTGAAAATTCTCTAATAAACTCTAATAACTCAAAAGAAGACCGCAAATAATTCATTATGGATACCACGAAAACATTTATGGAAGTAAATATTCCCATCGAAAAACTAGATGATCCTTCTATGCGATGTTGGATGGATAAATATGTGAAAGGTAACCATTTTGATTTTTTTTAAATTTCCTTTATTATTTAAAAATAAAAAGCAAATAAGGGCCAATTATTTTCCATTCTTTTCTGATTTTATTTTAATAATGACAAAATAGGTTTTATTAAACACTTTTGATTATTTACTAACTTATCAAAAAAATTGGTGAGTTATAATTGTTTTATTGGGGTTATTTTCAAGATGTTTATCTTTAAGTACAAATAGTGAAATAGCCTAGTAAATTAGTGTATACACACTTTGTCAACCAACATAGCCTAATATTAGTTTGTTCTATCAAAAATTAGAATGCTTACAATTCTGTTTTAGGTGGAGGAGACCTCCTTAAGGCAGAAACTATCAGAAGTGTTTGGATCCCAGAAGTTAACCAAAGTCAAGAGGATAATATTAAGAACAATATAAAAAATCAGCAAGTTGCAATTCTTTGTGATGAGACAACGGATAGAAAAGGACAGCTTGTTTTTGTTATTTTGTTGAAAACATTACTTGCTGATTCGAAGCAAAGCTTGTTTTATGGTGCAGTTAAAGTTTTGCAGAACGCTTCAGGAACAGAATATTCACGGGCACTTATGGACACCATCACCAAGTATGAGATTCCTTATAAAAACGTGTGTTGTGACAGATTGTGACAATCTTAAGAGTTCAGGAAGCGAGCTTAAATAACAGCTAAGGAGTCACAAGAGGAAATAGTTATTCTGTTTTTTATTATAACTTAAGAAAATTATCACAGAGATTATGATACATAATATAGTATACAAACATAGCTTAAATCGAACCAATTTGATGCCTGGCTTAAAAGGTAACATTTCAGACGTTTATTAAAAAATATCTGCAACCAATTTACTATAAATACATAGCCTAAGAACACCATTGAGGGTTGCGATTCTAAGTCCCAGATTCTATATCTAGTTCATTTCTTCAAAAACCAATAACAGCTAAGTAACCCATACCTATAAGGCAGAAGATCTTGAATTAAAGGTAACACATGTAATACCTATCTTCAACAATTCACAAGGATGTTTCACTACAAGCGAATTTAAATTAAATTTGTATACAATCTCTTTTTTCTTTTTATATATTAAGGTGGTAGGCATCGACCCATAGTCACCAACTATAAATATCAAAATGAATGTGGTAATAGCCTATAGCCCTAATAAAGTAGGATATTTAAATTTAATAATAATTATATAATCATAAACACCTTGAAAGCAAACTTAAAGTTGCATTGAATGAAAATTTAATTTACTCTAGATAATAATCGACGTAAATCATATTACACAATAACAAGATAAATAATTTAATATTAAAAGCATATATATTTATTTATTTCAACAAAGTACTGTTAAAGCATATGTATAAAAATACACAATGCTAGAAAAATTAAATTTAGATGCGTATATATATTGAAAAGCCTTTTAAGCATATACAAGTTATCGTACCAACGTCCTAGAAACTTGCCAAAAACTACTGAAGTTAATAAAAAGTGCAACTAAATAACGGCAATAGTGCGCCTCTTACATAATAAATACTAATCCAAATCATGGTTCCTGAATAACTTAATCATTATTAATCCGTGGTATATCCACGTTTAGAAAAAAAAAAGGAAAACAAGATTATTTTAAAGCTAGCTCGAAACAGAAATTTTGAAAAAAATATCCTCGTTCCCCCCCATAATTTTATCAGAATAGAATTTTGATTAATAAAGCCCAACCTAAGCTTAAATCGGCGCCCTCACCTTTATGTATGTAAGTGGTACATTGAGTACCGTAGTGAAAGATATAAGTTACTATAATAGTTAACACAAACCTAAACATGTCTCCAGAGAGGGGGAAAAGGGGCGGAAAAAACTAACCAGAAAAGGAGACCAGCAGCGCTCAGGTGGTGATGACGGTGACTCTGGTAATTATGGAAGCATTGAGAGACGTCTAGACCACGAACCGGAAACTACTCTGGTCAAGTGTCGAACTTGTTTCTTAGGGGCCATCACGAGCGGTACGTGGGGTCAAACCTCGTTTTAGTCCGTGGTGGAGAGTTGAAGGGAGAAGGTGCCGTGACGTGTGCACCAGTATGTCGAGATCAACAAGCCAGGTGGCGAGTGTGGTCCCATTATACTGGGTATTATACAGTAGACTGTTATTTCTTCTTGTAACATCGTTACAAGATGATGCACGTTACATGACGAAATGTGTGACTGCTTTGAAAGTTCTCTTATACTATGATTTTCTGCGTTCACAGTGCTGGAACCACAAACATAATTTTGTTCAAAATTATTGGTCAGCAGAGCTGCCAGAGCGGAATGAATGTGTTACTCAAGCAAAGGCCGCACTTCTGAACACTCGAAAGAGAAAACATAATTATCTAGCATTTCTGAATGAAAAATACAGTAAAGGTGAAAAGTCTGATAAACTATTTCCAAACCCAGCTTTAACGTGATGGAACTCTTGGTTTAGTTCAGTGGTTTACCTTTGTGAATATTTTGTGGATCTAGTGAGATATATTTCTACATTGGAGGAGGTGACAGCAGCACTTAAGTACTTCCAGGATATGTCAAATGATAAATTAACCCTAATGTTGATTGAATGTCAAGCAACATTTTTAATTTAACACTGTTCTGTGTTGGTGGAATTAATTGCTATACTCGAAGGTTCTACCCATTCCTTCAGTCATAATCTGTATGGTGAAGATACAGAGCTACAAAGTAATTTAAACTGATTTTTGACATGAGCTACGGGGAAAAAATACAGGAAAAAGTGAAAATTCTTCCAACTGTAAAACAAGCATAAGGCCAAAAGTTAGTTTCAATCTCTGGGATGGCAGTGTCTTATAAAGCTGAATTCACTCCATCAGTCAGACCCATCCAAAACATTTTTTGAAAACATTGGTACTCTTTTTGACACTTGATCGATTGGGACAAAACAAGTTAATTCTGATCTCTTTCAATCAGCTCAGAAAATACCATTTTTAAAATCATGCTCTGAAATTAATTTTCAAAGATGATATTGTGTGCTACAGACACAAGTGAGAGCTTTGCAAAGCAATAGTAAAAGTTTTGACATTTTGGACATATCGTGTGAACTGAAAGAAGACCATGAAGAGTTTTCCATCAACAGCATAAAGGCAATATGAATTCCAGTGTCTAATGTTGACCGTGAACGCGCATTGTCGGCATATTCCAACATTATGTCAGATAAGTGCACTAACTTGAAAATAGAAAATTTGGAAACAATGTTGTCTTTGTACTTTGGTGATTGACGTGAAGTATGTTGAAAAAAGCTATGAACAAATTTGTCTCATAAAATAATTCATTACAAGAACTTTCTAAGATATTTGAGTTAATGTATTACCATTACCTTAAAAAAAACCTTAAGACTTTTTATACCGAAAATAAGGGTCTTACCCTATTATTTACAGAAATTCAACTTTTTATTTAACAAAATCAAGTATTTTTATTTACCGAAAATCATGGTTCTACCCTTTTATTTACCAACATTTTACACCGAAATCCAACTTTTTGTTTAACAAAATCCAGTAGTATTATTTACCACAAATCAAGGTCTCTATTTATCATTTATAATTTATACTAACCTCCGGCGATTGGGGGAAGGAGCCACAAAACACCCCCTTATATGATTGGTTGGCTACGGCCTTGTTTAAGGCCCGTTGACACGGTGTTAGTTGACTAATGCAAGATTAGTGGTATTAGCTTACTAACATGTTAGTTGTGTTGACACGCATTTTTTCACTTGTATTAGTACCGCTTCTAAAAACATGGCTGAAAATGAAGAGTGGTGATAACTGGTCTCTCTATCTGAGCCATATTTTTATAACCGCGTCTCATTTCTTGTTCGGGTAATTTATACGCATATACTAATTGCGCTTATGTGTTAGGAGCTAGTAAGGGTGAATTTAGAATAAGTAAGGGTGGTCACATAAATTACAACTTTTCAGTAGGGGGAGGTCCCCTAACGACGGACGGCACCCAGTACCGGACACTCGTACTATTTCGGCAACTCAGAACGCGAGCGATTCAAGGACTGTTGAAAGGGGCTTGAGGGGACGTAGCAATACCAAGTCACGAGACGCGGTTTGCCAGTGACGCACGCAACAACAGCGAGAGCGATTGTTTGCTGTTCTAGGTGGGAAGACACTGCGTCACATAATATTCAGGTTGAGTGTTACAGCTTAGTACTTGTGATCAGTTGTTTATGTTTATTATTAATAAAGGTAGCGTTCCATTGTTGCTCGTAATCTGGGGTCACGGTGTTCAGGCGTAAGGACCCTGCCCGACGTACGGCGGCAGGGACACGTTCGGCCCGCGCACGCTTCACATAAGTGTGCATTAGACTGTCTTTGCCACCTCCCGGTACTGACAGATCTCCGAAAATCCGGCCGGGGCGCCTCCTCGGGGCGGCCCTGGGCAATGTGTCCGAACGGTGGTGTTCGGGCATAGCTAAGACCCCGGCAGGTCATCTGTGTGTGAGGAGCGAGGCTCCTGGACATGCACTAAGCGGTTGGTAGTGCGTACCCGTTGGGTGGGGATAGCTGGTCAGGACACCTCCACGAGGTCCCCGCTGGGCAACTCCGGATGGTCGGCCTCAAAAGATGGAAATGTATGGGGCTGAGAGCCAAGTATGGGGAAAGAGGAACAAGGCAGGGATAATGAATGAGGGGGAGGCGACTGTTCGGAGGCTGAGTTTCTGACCCCCTCGTGATTGGGCGATCACTAGAAGGGGCCAACTCCTACCCTCATCCGGTCCCAGTGAGGGGGGGGATTTTCCCAAGTAACCCAAGGCGGGTCTGGCATGGGAGGGCTGGGCCCGGATTTTTTGGGTGCTCGAGTAAACCGGAATGGCACTCATGGACTTCGGTCCATGTCCGGCGAAAAGGTTCCGTCCCGATGGTAACAGGGGTTTACGCTGCTAAAAGCGAAAGCTTACAGGCGGCGGAAGCTGGAAAGGTCCCCAGACATGGGGGGATAACAAGGCCAAATCATGTTGCTCGTAATCTATAAAAGTTTTTGAAGATTTCCAAAATAGTTTTGATATGGAATGTATAATTCTGTCGATTCTCTGCCCCCTAGTACCGGACACAAAGTAGTCCCTTAACGCCGGACAGTGGACTTGTTTTTTTTCTTGTCAGTATTTATACTTTTTATACTAATTGTTTTACGATTTTTCAAAGGACAGAAGAACGGAATAAAATCGGAATGTAAGAGAAGAAAAAGAAGTGAAAATGGAACCAAACAAGTTTACAAACTGCGATTACTAAGGTTTTGACTAAAGAACTAACTTTAAGAGAGGCTTCGTCGCACTACAGCATTCCAAAAAGTACTTTACATGATACAACATCAGTATTGAACCGTGGGGAAGAAAGCACCGCCACAACTTGCGATTTGTTCTCAAAAGAATCCATAGGCTCTCCTCAGGATTCCACCCACGAAACAAGAATCAGCAGTCCCAAGCCTTCGACTAGCTTTGATCCAGAGGTTATAGAATCCACGAGGCCTCAAGATTCTACCAACGAAACAAGCATCAGCAATCCCAAGCCTTCGACTAGCTTTGATCCAGAGGTTATAGAATCCACGAGGCCTCAAGATTCTACCAACGAAACAAGAATCAGCAGTCCTAAGCCATCGACTAGCTTTGATCCAGAGGTTATAGAATCCACGAGGCCTCAAGATTCTACCAACGAAACAAGAATCAGCAATCCTAAGCCTTCGACTAGCTTTGATCCAGAGGTTATAGAACCCACGAGGCCTCAAGATTCTACCAACGAAACAAGAATCAGCAATCCCAAGCCTTCGACTAGCTTTGATCCAGAGGTTATAGAACCCACGAGGCCTCAAGATTCTACCAACGAAACAAGAATCAGCAATACCAAGCCTTCGAATGGCTTTGATCCAGATATTATTCAAATGGTTCATAAATTGTCTCCATTATTAGATGCTGCAACAAAAAACAAACGATCAGCTGCTTGGAAAAGAAAATGTGAAAGAAGTGAAATTTTTACATTATCCCCATACAAAATTTCTGTCGAATGAAAATATAATGGAAAAAATGCTAAGGAGGAAAAGAAATCAATGAAAACCAACTTTAAAACTGCAATAGAAGAGGAAGGGGAACAAAGCAAAGGAAAAATTGTAAAGGAGGGGAAACAAGCCAAAGAAGTAAAGGCCAAAAACAAAGATGAAGGGAAAGATAAGAAAAAGCAGCCATTAATTGAATCATCTCACACAGAAAAAACTACTTGCGTAGTGTGCTTAGAGGACTACGACGAAGACTGGATATAGTGCTCCAGCTGCCATGGGTGGGCTCGTGGAGCCTTTGCAGACATTCCAGAATGTTTAGACGCCTATTTATGTGATCGGTGTCAGATGTTTTAAAACTGTCCGATGCTAGGGGTTCAAAGTGAGATATGTCTGGTACTAGGTGCCACTTGCAGATACTGCGTTTATTTTCACCAAAGTTTAATTTATGTTTTTTAATATGTTTATGCAGATGTCGAATTTTTGTTTATTTATTTTGATTTTAAAGTTTGTTGACTTATCTAAGTCGTAAATAAAGATATATTTTTCGAAATAGTTTTTTTTTCTTTTTCCTAAAAACCTTAAGTGTCCGCCACTAGGGGACTTTCCCCTAAACGCTATTTATCATAATTAGTTGACCTATTTAAAAAAACTGTTTTATATAGACAATATAAAAAAGTTAGTGATTAGTGTCCCCTATTTCTTAGTTCCTTAAAACATTAAAATATATTTTAGTTAAGCCCAAATATGTATTAAATAATTTTACTTGATTTGTTAACTTATTTAGAATACATGTTAAATAAAATTAAACTCAAATAAGGTCAATAAATCCCAATACAACCAAACTCGGTAGGGCATTTTTTTTAAATAGGTCAAAACCTGGTTTTTTCAACCCTGTTTTAAATGTTGGTATACTAATAACAAAATTTCTGGTTAAATTCTAGCTAGGCCTGTTTAAAAAAAAATAGGTCCAAATTAATTTGTAGATTGGTTTAAATATAAACTATCTGGTTTGCTATGAGACAATAATATTATGTTGCGTATCTACTCAAGTTGCCGAAGCATTACCACAAAGTGTTAGAAGTGTATGGGCTGAACATTATTGATAAAACTTATAAATATTCGTTAAAGTGTCAAATAAGGAGATTGGAAAACTTGCCGGTGATTTAGTGTGAAAATCACCGGACATTCATACCTTACTTGCAGATAACACGAATATTATGTTTCCGGAACTAATCATGGCACTATAATGTTTTATTATTGTTGATGGTATATTAAAAAAAAAATATACATGCCATGTTAATTGGTAGGAAATAATAATTTGATGAATCATTTACTGATATTAAATAACATCTCTCAAAAGGCACATTTGCAATATTTACGTAACATTTTATTTTGGACACTTCTTGAGAGTATGTATGCCTGATATCACTTTACAAATATTCTATAGTGCTATATCCCTGGCATTCTTATCTTTATAAATATGGTGTTTAAAATTCCACAAATAAGTGTCTTCCCCCTACACACAATTTTTAGTTGCCGCCATTTTGAATTGTCTACTTGCATTAGTCAAGTTGGAAGGTGACCAACTTTTTCCCTTGCAAGTAGACTTGCTTGTTAGTAGCTTGTCTGTCTGTTTACACGGTGCAAGCTGTGCGCGCGCAGCCAAATTAGTGCACTTGCATTAGTCAACTAACACCGTGTCAACGGGCTTTTACTTCCCTTCACGGTTAATGGGAGTGGTAAGATTACAAACTATTCCTAGATATTATTTATATTCATATTGATTTAGTAAGGAGAATTATAATGATACTTATTAATTATTCAAGGTACACCCAATAAACAATAACAAAAGGATCTGATTATAAGTGAAAATATATAATTTATATGAAATATAAGGAAAAAATTAAAGATAGAAAAATATTTTTAATTAGAGAAAACCATATTGAGATTATGAGAGTTTGAATAGTTAGGGGTAGTAACAAGTCTGAATAATTCATATTACATTATATAGGAGAAAAGATATACTGAATAGAATAATGGCAAACCTGTAGCAAAAACTTTAACTTATAATTCTTATTAATCTATGTGAAATAAGTAGAACAAGAACATGTTAAATATGGAATATGTTAAAATACAAAAAAACGTATTAAAATTAGACAATATATACAAATAAGAATATCATATTCTAAGGTTACAAGTTAATGAATAAAACATTACTAAGTAAGACATGCAATTATAGTGAAAAAGTTAACATTAAGTTTAGAAGTAATATTAAGATAGATCCAGAGTTGCCGAAAGGAAAAGTTAAAAATTTGACAATTGTAGTAAACAGGGAAATTATGAAAAAAATGATTTACTATAGTTATAAGTGAGGACTTGAAACAGAGTCTAAATTATGTAGAATGAGAAAATTGATACAGAAAAGTTGTTGAGTATATAAGTGTTCCTTAGCTGGTTTTAATTCCTCTCCTTAAGCCTTGGATGCCAGAGGGCCGGTTGACAGACTTCATGTTTCGACGTACGAACGCCATCATCAGGTCTCTAAGTTAGGGTTGGATGTTGTCCCTGTTACTCCACAAATGTAATGTGCCACGTTCTACATGGCCTACCCCTTCCGTTTGATTAACACACTATTCAAAAATATATTCGCTTCTAAGCAAGTAGATTTATTGTGATGTATGTAAAACAGAGCCTTTGTGTTATTAGTCAAATGGGGATTGAGTGATAGAATATATCAACAATACAATTATAAGTTACAACTACAGTATCCCCATGGCTTCTTTGGTGCTGACTGATAGCTCACAGCTGACTTCTGACAGTCAACATTTAGGTAGATTACCTAAATTTTGACTGTAAGAAGTGACATCTTCTAAACACATGTTTTTGCAGATCATATGGTTCGGCGAAAGGATATATAATTTAGTCTGGTAACTTTTCAAAGCTTTTAGCTGTCAGTTGTGAGCTGTCAGTCAGCACCAAAGAAGCCATGGGGCTTCTATACCTATTTATTCTTGTTTCTATAATAAAGAGAGGTTGGCTATCTTGTGTTTTTGTAAAATGTTACTCCAGCTTCAAGAAGTTTTTTTTTACCCCACGTGTTACTATCCTTTTTACCTATACTTTTATTTACTAACCACGCTAATGTGTTCGGGATGAGGAAGGATGAATTTAAAAGAAGTGTACCTGTATTTGCGTGGATGGAGAGGGGGAAAATATTTATAAAAACCAACCTCAGTACAACTGATCAGGATTTGAACCACGATCTTCCTGTAATTTTTAGTCTAGTCAAAGGTGAGAGTGAAGCCTTATACATTGCGACCACTGAAGCAGGTTTCAATTAATTAAATCTTTTAAATTCTCGTAGCATGACTTCATTAAGCAGTGACAATATATAGACGGGTTCTAACGCTTATCGCGAGTTTATTGTATTCTTCCAAGCAGGAGGTTCGATACCATTTTCCTCTTCACGCCGTTAGAGATGGGTCGCTCACATAGAACAGTGCCTAAGGCATGTTGCTTCTAAAAGAAACACTGCGTCCTCTTCTGAAATTGAAATACATTTTAAATATTCAGACTGGCGAGTTAACGTGTTTTTTTCCTAGTAGGTCGTCGTAGCTGGAGTTCGATATTTGTGGCATTCAGTCGTGAAATATCGTATTGACAGACCGCACAGAGAACTGGGGGGGGGGGGGGGGGGAAAGGGGGA
>CABFVX010001089.1:0-15933 GCA_902151425.1 Timema shepardi
GCTAATTTGTAATCAGTGTTAGTTGATATTGGAATGCAAGCTAATTTCTAATCAATGGTAATTTATACTGGAATGCAAGCTAATTTGTAATCAATGGTAATTTATACTCGAATGCAAGCTTATTTTAATTTTATTTTCCAAGCAACGCTTCCTACTAGCCATTCGGGTTATATACCTACGTACTAATTACGCTAATTTTTTTAGGGATTAGAAAGGTTATATTTATAGGAAGTGTACTTGAGTTTGCGTGGAGTGAGAGTGGAAAACTAATTTGGAAAAAAACCAGCCTCAGTACACTCGACCTAGATTCGAACCTCGAACTCCCCGTCATCGGCAATCTCGTCTACTGGGAGAGTAGCGCGTTAGACCCTGTGGTCAACGAAGCGGGTGCAAGCTTGGTTGTTAAATGTTTTTCATACCATTCATTTGTTTTAGTTTACATTTGGTTAAGTGAACATTCATCGCAGATGTTCGTTAAATTACTTTGGGTCTATTTTTAAAATTCAAAGTCAATTTTCAGAATTTTTAGTGACACGCTATTCGTAATTTGTTGAACATATTTAGGTCAGAAAAATCCGAGTCCTGATGACTCATGCACAACCGACTTTTATAGGGAGAATCACATCCGATAGCTATAAAAGTTACTAGATCTATTTTCAAATATTCATACGTCAAGTAATGTGACTTGTAGCTGTCACTTTTGATATATATTATCACTTCTTATAAAATAATACTAATAATATAGTAAAATGTATTTATTGCCAACTGCAAAAAAAAAAAAAAAAAATTATTTCCAAAAAGGTTCCTCTTATCAGAATCCTATTAGGGCTGTAACTCAGTTCGACTGATAGAAAAATATTCAAATCAATCAAAAACCTTACTTATTTCTTTCAGAATTTGTCATTATGTTCGTTTATAGTTTTGAAATGTTGCCACTCATAGGTGGTTGAAACATGCAGCTCATTACTATACTCTATTCACGGTAGGAATTACTCTCTGAAAGGTATTTTTTCCTACCAATATCCTACTATATAATAGATTTCAGGTAGGGAAAATGACCTTTCAGAAAACCATTCCCGCGCTGACAGACTTTACCTAGAATTGTCGATGTTTTCTTTCATCCATCCGTACATTTCATATCACTGCTTAGACGACGTTGAGCGGTTCCGTGTAACTTTTAAAATGGTGCGTTATTCATAAACAAACTAAGGATGGTCTCACTTCTATCTGATTATCCCGTTTTCAAATGTTTTTATAACAATGTAAATTGACAGAAATTTACTCATATTATGTAATATAGCTTGAACTACATACCCTTAAGAAAATGTTCTCATAAAAACAAAGACATATTCCTGTTAATAATATTAAACACTTTTTATATATACATTTTAAACCAAATTGTTCAAATATCTTAAATATTCTCAAATTATTTTTAATTTGTACAAATAAAATCTCATTGATGTTTATCATGAACAACTATTCCCTGATACACATTTTGAACTCAATCTTTAAGGCCTATTTCGAAATATTTCAAATTTTCTATAATTTGTCTTAAGTCAACCACCCTTAAATTAATTTATTTCAGAAAAATAAACATACATTTTTATTGATCATGCAAAATAGTCCTTCGGTACCAATTTTAAACAAAGTCGTTAGAGCTATTTTCAAACATTCAAGTTTTACAAAAATCAGTTATTTGTAAACTACTATAAAATTATTTCTTTGAAAGAACAAATATGTAATTAACTTATTAATAATCTAAAATACTTAACAGATAACTATTTTAAATCAAATCGCAGAGACAGGTTTTTAAATATTCAAATAAAAAACACATTATCAGTAAATTACCTTTAAAAGACTTTTTCCACAAAAAATGTATTCGGGTTGGTAAATTGGGTCCCGTTTGCCAAAAATCATGTCAAATTGAGTTTCGGCTGGAAAAAAAGGTGTAGGTAAAATGTGTTCCGTCTTCCGTCGGCCTATTAGCGTTACCTAGGAGACACCACGTGGAGGTTGGCAGAATGGTCCCCCTCAAAATTTATTTAAATTTTTCTAAACACTTTAAAATATTGGAAGCTCTTACTGCATGCCAGAATTAAGTTAAATATATTAATATAATAATATTTAGAATCGCGTCTTACTACCCGTTCGGGTTATACGCTTTAAGTACTAATTACTCTAATGGATTAGGAATTGGGAAGGTTGAATTAGAGGAAGTTAACACGTATTTGCGTGGAGGGAGAGTGGAAAGCCCTTTAGGAAAAACCACCCCCAGTTCACCCGACCGAGATTCGAACGTCGATCTCCCCGTCCTCAGCAGTCGAGTTCAACACGACAAGCGCGTTAACCAACTACGCCACCGAGGCGGGTAAGTTTAATATAACGCTTACATGTAGATACAGCGCAAGTTCAACGTTAAATTCAATCCTTCAGAAGTTTGTGATATATAAACTTATAACCATGACATATATACATCATCTTATTCTTTTGACTTGTTATAGCCCCCATTGTACCGGACTGCTCTGCACTGTGTGACTGAGATCCGATGTTACGTAGGTCAACAGCGTAAAAAAAAGGCACAATGTAAATTTGAAACAGAATTATTATCGTAGATAATACTTAGTTTAGCAAGTATAATAATATTTTTCAAACTACAGCCAAGTATAACACGTGAACCACATTTTACCTATCCGTTTCAAAATATTGGGACCCATTTTACACATCCATTTCAAACTAGTGGGGCCTATTTTACTCTATTTTACATATTGATTAAAGGGGGCACAACTCTTTGGACCCAATATAAAGGCTAGGATAAAAAACAATATAACAAAATTACCTATCGGTAAAAAGTACAGAAATAATAGTTTCGAATGATTGTATTCTAGGTCAAACATTATTTAAATCGTTGAATTTATTCACCTTAAAAATCTCAAAATTGCTTCTAGAGGCATTGAATATTCACTAACTGTCTTGGTGCCTGCGCCAATCAGTGGGATTTTCCTCCCCCCTTTCTCCACCTGCCTTTTTTCCACCGAAGTTTCATTTTGGCTACGTTATAACAATACAAACTAATGCATACTAACTATAATCACGTTAATGTACAGTACCTCAGCATTTAAAATCTTAGAATAATAAAACACACAAACAAACCTTTATTTTAGTTTGGCTTTTGTGTTTGTAATGATTAAATATTAATTGTAGAAGGGTGATCACCTATTGAACATGAAACTTTTGGGATAGACTATTGTTCGTTCTTTTGATATAAAAGAAGCACTAAATGCAAACAAAGGAGACGCATCACCATTATAATAAACATCCTTCCTAATTTTCCCATTCAGATCGCAACGTTGATTAAAATTATAGCTAGGTTCACCTTTTTTAAAAGGAAGCGTTTTTGAAACGCATAACACACACACACACAATTATGACTTCGTTTTTTATACACTTTATTTGTTTGGAAACAAAAAGTAATATTTAATTATGTACACATGGCTTTCTTGAAATAATGTTAGGTCACAAAAATTCACAATCTGTCTCCTTAGCTTTCTATGAGCTTAAAATCATTTCTGAATGCATACTATTCTCAAATATGTTTGATCCTTTTTTAAATATGGGTCGATTTACATTGTTTTTAAAAGTGATAAAACATTATTGCGAAGCAAACGAAAATAGTTTTTTTATATAAAAGTACATTTTCAATTGCTAGAAAATCTATATTTATCGTGAACTTACCATCATTTACCATCGACGAGTTTCATTAATTAATTCAAACCCTCAAACCCCCTTTCCCACCCGTACCCTCTAAAGAATCTCCTCCAGTAGCAATCCCTAAACGTAATTCACTCCACTTGTAACACACACACCCTCACTATTTTAATTAACTAATTAATTAATCTTAGTAATCAATTTTTCACACGAAGTGTTCTCCTTGCTATCATGTGCGGGACTGCCTTTTTTTTTATCTTCCTAACTTGATGTAAAGGATCTCATCCAGCATCCCTGACTAGACCGGAAATTGACTCTCAGGACACTCTAGCGTCACAGTGGACAAACAAACATCCATCTCGAGACCTCAACCCGTGGAGCACGACTGTTAGTGGTTCATGTTTCTACCACATTGTTCCAATATACAGTATATATTTAAAACGCAAAGCGATTTATACATTTGAAACAGCAGCAATTTTATAAAATGAATTTTTTTTTCAACGTCAATTTATTGAGTTTTACAAAATTAAATTCAATTCCATTTATTAAAATTAAATTGAATACATTATTTTGAGGATCACAAAATCAAAGTTTCCAAATTTCGATATTCAAGCCGCAATTTAATAAAAGAATTCCCACAGTTATAGGCCTACTAAACCGATTTCAATTTTATTTTTTAAATTAAAGCTTATATTTTGAAAATGTTATGATGTATATTGATTTATATTGATTTATATTAACAAATCTTGATATTAAATAATCTAAAGCCTGAAGGTTAAAGTTGAGAACTGTCATTGAAAAATGTATGTATGTTGAGGCAACGGGTCAGTTAATTTAATTTGATGCATGGTACGTCAACAGGCCAGTTAGTTTAATTTGATGCATGGTGCGTCAACAGGCCAGTTAGTTTAATTTGATGCATGGTGCGTCAACAGGCCAAGTTAGTTTAATTTGATGGAAGTGTGCAAAGTATAGGCTAAAACAATATTTTACATATTATTACGATGATATAAACAGTTTCACTGGTATATGGAAGGAATAAGTCCATAAAAGGTGTGTCCACATTTGTGTGGAGGAAGAGTGGGAAAATATTTAGAAGGAAAAATCTCATTAGACCCGAATTACGAGTAGATTCAAAACCGGGCCTCCCCTGTGAACGGTAAACTAGTTAATACGATAATGACATATTTGTCAACGTATCCATCGGTTTGGGGTGATTAGTTGTCAACAATAATTATATAATCTAGGTTCGGAGGTCAACCTACTACCAACTCGTGTTTTTTATTTTCTCTCGACCCCACGGAGAAAAAAGTATTTTGATCATTAAAAAAATCGAGATTTTGATGAATGTCGATGTTTCTTTACCTCCTGAAAAAAAAAAATATTGTTTTTGCGTTTCCGTTTGTGTGTCCCTTTTTCTCGTCCTAGAACCGAGACCATTTAAATCGATCGGAATAAAACTTGATATCCAGGGCTTTCATAAGAGTTCCCCTGATGAGTTTTTGGAATTAGTTATCCAACACTAAAACTAAGAGTATTTTAATCAAGGTCAAAGTGAGAAAAAAAAATCTATTTGTTCGAAATCCATTATAACCATTTTCATTAAATTTTGTATCTGAGCACTGAATTATATTACAAACAAAAGTGGAATTCTTATTTCCCCATAAAAATGACTTTGGGGTACTTCACATAAACGCAAATTTCCAACTTTGATCATATCTCACCAACTATTTGAGATACGAAATAACTTATCATTGTGAAGTTGTAATACTATTAAAAATAAAAATATTGTACTTAAAATATATTTTTATGAGACCAATAATTTCTGAACTATAAACAAACATTATATAGCCTAAATATGTTACTCACGTCAGGTCTATGAAAATGAAATGTTCTTTGGTGAGCAAAGAGTTTATTCTTTTGTCAATTGATCTGTAACAGTGTATATTAGTTATTTTGTTCTTCTTTTGTGGAGTGTTTCTGCAACATTGTATATTATTTTGTTTCACAAATCTTACTAGGTTTTAGTACTTAAATGTTTCTAAATAAAGACAAAAGTCATTGCAGTTCGCCGTACCATTTATTGTTTATTGGAAGATTAGTTGAACCTCGCATCTAGATTACAATCGTGTGTACAAGAAACTTAAATTGTTAGAAAAATAATTTCCTAATATCTTTTTTTTCTCGACAAACATGGTCGTTATTTTTATTTGTCTTTATTTTTGGGCCTTAATAATTAATGTACTTTTTTAGAATTATATTACAATAGAAGTTTGTTTTAAAAATAGCAATAGTATTTAACATCGAGATACACGCTTCGGTGAACAAATGGTCTAAGGCTTCACTCTCGCAATAGACTGGATACCGACGACTGGGAAATTGGGGTTCTAACCACGGTCAGGCGTACTGAAGGTAGTTTTCTCTAGATGATTTTCCACTCTCCCTTCACGAAAATGCTGGAACACTCCGTATAGATTTGACCTTACACATACCTAAAATATAAGCATAGTTAGTACACATGAGTATATAACCCATACAGGAATAGAACACGGTGCTAAGAAAAAAATCTAAACAAGTTAATTAAGTTGGTAGTCCTGATGCGAGTGTATGTGGTTTTAACAGCACTTAGGACAAGGAAATACACTTTCCTCGATGCCAAACATAACAACAGTTAAAGCTATTTATGGTTTCTTAAATAAAGTCTATAAGATACTTTCGACCGTTGATGTCTTCTCCAACACAATGATGAATAACAGCTATAAAGTTTACGGTCTCACTTCTGTATTTACAATTTCGTCAGGCTGGCTAAGGTGGAGATTTGATAACATCATTTCCTCTTTACGTGTACTTGATTAGAGCAAGTTCAAGTTCAAGTTTAAAAATAAAAATATTAAAGCCACACATTTAAAATTGTAAAAATAAAATCCTTAAAAAGAGATGTAAAATCCGTCCTTTTGACCAAAACACTTTTGGTTAGTTTTTAACTTGATACATTTTAGGGAGGGGGGAAAATCGTTTAATTTTTAAAGTTTCATCCTCTCCCCTTGAAATTCACCCTCCTTATCTCGTGCACCTGAACAGGGCACTCATAGTTGTTATTTGTGAATAGCCAAAAATGATAGTGAGACTCGTGTCCCTTAAAACAGATTGTTGCATTTTTCTTTTAACTTCAAAGGAAAGTAAAAAAAAAACTAAACAAAATTACGTTATAGGCCAAGGCGTCATTCTTGTAATAAACTGAGCTGCCGATGACGGGGAGATCAGTGTTCGAATCCCGTTCGGGTGTTCTGAGGTTTTTTTCTTAAATGTTTTATCGCTCTCCTTCCACACAAATGTGGATACACTTCCTCTAAATTCAACCTTCCTCATCCCTAACCCAACAGCGTAATTAGTACTTGGGCGTATAACCCAAACGGATAGTAAGGTGCGGTGTTAAAAAAACAATTATAACCTTATTGGTAGAACTCAAGTAATTGCTGTCGTTTTCTGAATAGAGTTTTCCGCTTTGAATATCGTTGAATTTTTGAGCGCATATTCGCTGTAAATTCTTTCACGTTTTAAATATATAGATTTCGGTAATATTTTATTATATTAAAGACTGGTATGATACATTTTAATGTAATTTTAAAAAACTGTGTAATACTGTATAAATTTGCACTATCGGATCTTAAAAAATCCATCACAAAATATTCTTTAATAAATTTATATATAAAACTGAATCTCATAATTTAGATCACACATTTAAGGGGGTCGCCTAGGTAGCTGAGATAGTACCAATTAAATGTAGTGCTTAGGTTAAATATTGACAAAACCCTTAGTAGTAATGTCTACTGGAATTAACACACAACTGTTTTCATTGGCCTCAGATACATTTAAAGACATGTAAACTTAGTTTAAAAAGTTTAAATTATCCTCTCTTAAAAGATCTTCATATTTTGGTTTGGTCACTAAGAACTAAATGCCCTGAAAAAACCAGGTAACTGCTACCGGAACATAGAATGTATTTGTTAATTGAATGATGTAATCTAATATGGAGGGGGGGGGGTTACTTACAACACATATTGTATTGTAATTTGTATTTTCTTCCTCCCCTGTTTATTTTCTTACCGTCGTACAGTTCCACCCAGCAGGGTTATTATGACCACGACGCAAAACGAATTTGCGACCGTTAGCAGAGAGACGCTAGACTTTGCGTCAAAAGTTATTATGGCCGACCACTTTGCGAAAGCAAAGTCCTTGCGAGCGCAAATATTTTCCTAGTTGCGTGACGCTAAGTTGCGCAGACATTTTACTTGTCCTTTGGTTTGCGTTATGAGGTTATGTTTGCTAGTTTTTGTAATTTATTAGGTGTTTTGTGTTACATTATTTAAACTTGCCATCGCATTAGCCCAATATAATAATCCCAAAACGTTGTTGTGTGTTTTTCACATAAATCTAACTTTAAATAGGCCTATATCATAATGTAGGGATAGTACGCTTATACTGAATGCTAAAATAATATTTTCTTTGAAACATAACACTATCAAATTGCATTATTAGTCACCATCAACACACTTATCATTCTGTTGACAAGGTAATAAAAATGCAGGACTAATTTGTTCAAGAAGCCTCAACAAAACTTTAATAATGTAATCCTATTTAAACTGAATCGTACATATAGTAGTAGCTACTATCCACATTAATGTGAGTTGTAGGCCTATGAAATAATGCAACCAAGACTGGAAAAACCAAAATAGGCCCTAGCTTAATGTTTACATGTGGTATGGCTTAGGCCTAGGTTTTTTAATCATAAAAGGTTTACTAAATTTATCTGAAATCAATAATTAGTTGTTAGGCCTAGTTATACTGAAGTGAATAAATTGCAAACAACTCATTATAAAGAAATATAATATCCTTATATTCTTAATCACTTAACTAAAGTCTCAATAATTCCTTTTAATTAAAAGATGCATTTTACTTTTTTTAGCCATCCAAACCACCCTTTCGTTTACTTTTTTTGTTAACTTAGTAGGACGACTGACATTAAGTTGTCGAAAATATTCAGTGTGAAAACAATTTTTGGGAGATTTTGAACGCTTTCATCAACTTTAAATAATTAGTTTTATTTTCTAAGATCTTAACACCGCATATTTGATTCAATCTCAAACATGAGAACCTTTTCAACACTGTAAATTAATAAAATTAGCACAAAGTCGGCCTATATATGTTCAAGTGGAGTACTGTATAGATAGGAAGTTATCTTTATCTAATCTCAACTCAATCAAACAACATAAAATTTAAAACACCTTACTGTAGGCCTATATCTTTGAACGTTCAATTTTTGGCTTGACAAAATCGAGAACGGTTTTACAATAGGCCTACTAAGAAAGCCAAAATACAAAATATTAATCTACTGTGTGATAAATGTTGTTTTTGAAACAAAGTTTTATAAGGCGTATATTTGTTTTGTTGTAAATTAAAGTTATTTTAATTAAATTAGGCCTAAATATAAGGAGAAGTGTACATTATAAACTGTTGAAATTATTTTAAATTAATGGAATAAAACACACTTGTTCCAGTATCAACATGAATACATGAAGAATAAAGCATTGGGTTGTAAAGCATACATCTTACAAAAAACATTGTTTCTTTATTAGCCAACTTTTCATATTAATTAATTCATTTCCCCGTGTGACATTACTATTTTAATGCATAGTTCACATGCTTTTTTGACTACAATAAGTTATGTGTATTGAATAATGTAAGCCTAGTATTTTTTCATTTCAAATCGTAAGCAAACAAAGTTATACGAGAGATTTATTAAATTAAGCTAGGTTAAATCTTTCTTGAAAATAATGTGACTTGTAATCAGCTGTTTGGGAAAATAGAAATAAATGAATAATGTCCAGTCATGAATACCAGCATTCTTGAAATAAATGTAACTTATTTCTAGCCTCTAACTTCTTAAAAGGTAATATTCTTTGGAAAAGTGTTGCCAACTGTTGACGCAAACTGATTTTATTCTGTGCGTTAACGCTAGAAGCAAAGTCGAAGCTAAAACTAGCGGACGATACAAAGTGTGGTGGTCATAATAACCCAAACGCTATCTTTTCCTCTAAAGTGAAGCTAACTAGCGGTAGCAACTATCTTTGCGTCGAATGGTCATAATAGCCCTGCAGGAACGTTATCAAGGCCGTAGCCATGGGTGGGTCGAGGGCTCAAATCACCCCGCGAAATTTTATGAACAAAATATATATGGCTTTACTTATGGTTCAAACAATATCAAAATTAAGATACAAATACAAATTAAGGGGCTGTGTTACCATAAAAAAAATATGAACAAAATATATACGGCTTTATTTATGGTTCAAACAATATCAAAATTAAGATACAAATACAAATTAGGGGCTGTGTTACCATAAAAAGCACTTCAGAGAGATTCTAAAGGTGTTAAATATTTTGAAATTTTCCTAGCCATTAGCATTTTGGGGGTTATTTTACCATAAAAAAACACTTCATAAAGCTTCAAAAAATGTTTAATATTTAGAAATTTTCCGAGCCTTCGACAGCCAGGGGGTTATTTTACCATGAAAAAACCACTTCAGAGAGCTTATAGAACTGTTTGTCATTTATAATTTTTTCTAGCTTCCAGAAATTGGGGGATATGCCCACCAAACTTTCCTGAAATTATTGGTTGGCTACAGCCTTGAACCTTTTAAACCCACTTAGTTACTGACGTTTATAAATATCTAATCTACTATTTTAGAACGTTCTGAGTTTAAAAAAACAAGGGGTGTAGAGGCTATTGACGTAACAGAACCCTTTCCTTACCCCTTTTCTACCTCGTTGCCCATTAGATCAGTGCCGCTAACTGCACTCACAGTTTCAGAACGTTATCTGTGTCAATGCGCTCACGAACAAACTGCAAGCGACAGACCTCCTTGGCAAAGAACTCACTCAATTATTCCACGAAATGCAGCGAGCTCATCTTTGTTGGCCGCAAACTCGAGCGCAGGGGTTTACAAAAGGTTCTGGTCAAGATGGAATGGAAGGGGATGCAGGTTAAGGTGAGAGAGTGCCAAACGCGAGTTGAGCACAGTTTTTTAAAAACTGTTTTTTCACCAAAATAGAAAAAAAATATTGCTCCAGTAGAAATATAGAGTTAAATTTTCTTCACATGGGGATATCAACAATTGTTGAATATCTTTCAAAAGCATAATGGCACTAGATGAAACACTTTTTAAATGAATATAAAAAGTTGTTATTAATTTCCAGAACACCCTTGACAGATATCCAAGAACTGTTGAGACTGCTATGTGTATACAATTAAACTAAACAAATTCACTAAAGCATTCTTGTGTTTATTGTGGCCAAAAAATATGTTTTGTTTTAAAAACTACAAAAAAATACTTGTGTTAATACGTGTTCCACTCCACTTCCCCTTATATATAGTATGATTTTTTTTCTTATTTTAATGCGTCTTACTCTGTGTCCGAGTTGCACGTATTTTAATGGATGAGGTTTGAATCCCACTCAGGTATACTAAGGGGTTCTTTCCTCTCAATTTTCCCCCAACCTTCCTCCACGCAAATACGTGTACATTTCTTTAAAATCATTTCATCCTTATCTTTATGAAACTACTATTTCGATTGTTGCAATAGAATGTAAAATGCTTCTTTAGCCTTTACTTTACACGCTCCATCAACTAAACTGCTTTTATAACTATATAAATAATGTCTTATGTATGTGTAATTATGTCTTTCCACACCCTCCAGAAACTCCTAGATTACCTAGAAAGCCAAAATGTTGCACACTTATATTATACACCACGCACCAGAATCCGACGCAGACCTATTCACGATTTACGTTCACCTTTTTTTTTCTAATTGAAATAAAAAATAAAAATCTATTATATTTACCAGTTCCTTTGTACTATGTCCAGTCGAAAAAATCTAGAAATCCTGAAGACCTATCATTTGAAATTTGGGAGGAAGCATAGTCGAAAAAATATCAAAGCCCAGAAGACATAGGAAGCTAAAGTTTTAATGTCAGGTAGCCCTTAACCTGAAAGGATTCAAGATTATTTAGTGAACGAAAATTCCCAAAGGGGCCCGCAAAATAGGGAGGTTACTAAAATACCAAAGTCAAAAACATTGAAGCTCGAAAGATCTATAAAGTTGAAAATTTGCAAGGAGGTATCACCAATAAGGATGCAAAAATACTAGGCGACAAAAAATTACAAATAGTGGACCCAGAATGGGGGCGTTAAAAATAATTAAAAGTATTTTAAATTTGAAAGCCCCAAAGACCTGGGAAACCTAAATTTTGCAGGCAAGTAAGCCTATCCCTTAACCCAAATTTCTATGTATAGTTTCCTAGTGTGTGTGTGTGTGTGTGTGACCTGTGTCTGTCTTTCCACGTCCTCTAGATATCCCTAGACGACCTAGAAATCTGAAACTCTGCACACCTACGCTACAAACCACAAGACTAAACTTAACAAAGACGGATTTTTTTATTTTTTTTGTTTGTTTTTTGTTGAAATTATTAAAAGCCTTTTTTCCATGAATTAAAAGAGCGGAGTGAGGGGTTTACGTTTCCAGCTTGTACTAGAAATATAATTTGCATCCTGCTTATTAAAGTTTAGTTCGCCTGTTACCGACAGGCTAATATACTAATTCAATATTTCACCCGATTATTAATAATACGCCACCTTTTAGTTTTAATATCCTTTATTATATAGGCAATCCAAAATCAAGTCGATGTCATTTATTTAGATTTATCTAAGGTAGTAGATGTCAGTCAACCTATACTATTATGTGAGATTTTCAGTAAAGGTACTTTCCTTTTTGTGCCCGAAATCGATAACATTTTACTAAATTATTATTATTGTTATTTATATGTATTGATTGATAATATCTATAAAAAGTGACAGCTGCATATCACATTACCTGACGCATGAATACGTGAAAGTAGATCCAGTAACGTGTCTAGCTGTAATTTGGTCCTACCTATGAAAATCGGACTGTGTATGTGGTGCCCGATGTTGGACCTAATTTGCCTTGCTAATGATGGCACCAGCTGGTTCCGTGACGTCACTCGCATGTGCACGTCTCAATGTCAACTGACAGGAGCCGGTCCAGTGTCCATTGACGAGGAACACATGTCAAACCCATTCATACACATTTGCGGAAACAGCTTCTGTTGTTTGGTCAAAGAGTCGTACTCAGATTTTTTTAGTAGGGGGAGGTAAGGATAGTCTAATTTTAATAGAAGGAGCCTTATTTTAATGCTAGAAATTTTACTATATCTACTACCATGTGATTTGCAGCTGTCACTCTTGATAAATATGATTAATATGCACATTACAATTAATAATGTATATAAAAATTCACCGTGTCTTACTACACATTCGGGTTAATTGCTTTTATGTTATGGAGGAGGAAGGTTGAATCTATATTAAGTGTACCCGAAATTGAGTGGAGAGAGAGAGAGAGAGAGTGGAAAACCGCCCTCTGCCATTTGACCACTGAAACGGCTCAGTAGGCCTAATATAGTAAAATGTTATCAACGTGCTTTTATCCCCGCGTCTGCTCAGGTTATACGCATTACGCATATATAATAAATTACTCACTTGGAGTAGGGATGAGATAGGAAGCATTCTAGAGGTATTCTACCCGCATTTGCGTGGAAGAGTAGGAAATCATTGAGGAAAAACCAACCTCAGACACCCAATAGGAACTCGAATCCCGATCTTTCCGTCATCAGCATTACAAAATTGCGGCCTACCAGTTCATGAAAAAATATAAAATTATTTCAAGATTAAAAAAATGACAAATACACATATATATTTTACTTTATTAAGTGATAAAATAAATATGTATTTTAAGTTATTTTGTAAACTATTGTTTCTTCATAGGCGGGTAAAAATATTACTGCTTTATACAAATGTACCTTAAGTTGGCAAATGAATACAATAGTAGATAAGAGAAAGAGAGAGAGTACCATTTCGGGTGAGTTCAATCATAGTCGGGAGTGTTCGCGTTTGACACTCGGGATGCGAAAAAAATAAAATATTTTAAGTGTTCAATACTAATATTGTCGGCACAGTATTGTGGCCCACGAGCCAACAAGGGGCAGCATCTTTTGCCTTTGTACCTTAAAAAGTTGAAGACCCCTGCCTTAGACCATTCGGCCACTGAAGAGGGCTATGCGCCTTTTTGATAGTGTTTTTAATAAAGCTAATGAATGGAGTAAGGTAGGAATTAGAAAGGAACAACTTAAATCAATTTCGGGGCCGGGAGGGGGGGGGGTATCGCATTACGTCCGGTCGGGATTCGTACCCCGTCGCTATCAAATCATACTGAACTAGAATGGCACCTTTCTCCACATGTCTATCATTACGAGCTATTCTCAAACTTGGAAGCGGCCACGTCTAGCCAGAGGCTACTTTGTTTTATGTCGACTAAGTTATTTGTTGCTCGGAGCACCTCAGACAGTTTTAACCAACACGTATACACACAACCGTAAGGCTGTTAAAATTGCACAAGCGTGAGAAAAAACAAGGTAGCTCAGAAACCGTATGAAAAACACAGTAAATTCAAATAAAAGAGGAAAATAATACTTCTTTAAAAATGACGTCATGTAAAATTGGATACAAACAAAATTACATTATGATTTTTGTAAGAAGAAACTTTTAGAAAATACAAACAATACAAAATAATTGGGGGAAACATTGATACCATTTTATTATATTATTAGTGTTTTTTTATAAATATTGATATTCTCTATCAAATGTGATATTTGTATACAACATGGCTTGACGTATAAATAAAATTTGAATATTGTTTTAGTGACTTTTATAACTGTCAGCAAAGTCCTTCCTATCTAAATCGGATTGTATGTCTGTTTTGGGGAAGAGAACATGATTAATCAACAATTAGAAATGGTAGAGGAAACATTTTATTTTGTTTCCAAAGGAAAAGTTCTTAAAAATAATTCCCGATATTTAAATAAAACAATTGCAAACTAGAGAGCCCAGTTTAGTTTTATCGTAAGGACGTAGACATCAAAACCCTTATCAAATGAGTTCCACTAAAGCAGAGGTGGGCAAACTTTTCTCCCCGAGGGTCACGTGAACATCTGTAAGGTATCTAGCGGGCAGCATGTGACAAAAATCTAAATTTACTAAATAATGAACTTTATTTTCACATGAAAATACAATTATAAGTCATATAAGTAACTATCGTAAGCACAAGCATATGTTCGTACATATGTAACATTATAAACGAGCTTGCTCTTTTGTTCAAATGTTCAAAAACACGCACTGACTGTTTATTTAATTTGTCATTTTTGTTAATAGAATCACAAAAGTTTTAATTTGTGTATGCGTCATACAAATTAACTCCGTGGGCCGTATGTGGCCCGCGGACCTTAGTTTGCTCACATCTGTGCTAAAGCAATAAAAGAGATTCCAGTTTTCCTGTCAACCTCACTTTCCGACTACATCGCTTGGTGGTTGAATGTGTCGCTAGCGTCGAGTATAATTTTTACCAGTTAAGTTAATTTTTCGATAATATAATCTAAGCCTTAGAAAATGCATCCCCTTACTCTAGGATTCAATTATTTGAAAAGTTGTTATCGCTATTTTCCGTTATTTGTTTGTATTCACTATTTCTTATAAACTATTGCCCTTCCCATTCCCCACCCCCTACCTGTCCCCCAACACACTATTTGATGTTGTTATGTATATCTGGGTGCTCTCTTGCATTTTATCCAAGGCATCATTCCCGTCTTGTTTGTTTGCCGGTGAAAGAGAGGTTGCACTTCGAATCCCAGCCAGATTTGCTGAGTTTTTTTTTTTTGCTCTACCCATGCTAATGAATGTACATTTCCTCTCAATTTTGCCTAGCTAATTCTGATTCTGATGCTCTAACGCTTGTTCTAATGCTTCCAGAAGAGAAGCACGAGGACATATTAATTCACGTACCGACCCTACAGGTCATATCGTACATTTAAGTGATGGTTCCGGTGCATTGCTCGAATGTAACCTTAAAAAAAACATTAATACACACGAATTAACAGATAAGTATCAAACCCACAAGGCTTTTTAGGGATATGTGGGCTGACGTTACTCTACTGGGGACTGGGTGATATCCTCCCATGAACCACTGTCGATCAACATTTCGCTTATCCTAGCAGGGCTTTGGGACGTCTGTGAGTCACCCTGGGTCTATCGCATAGTTCTCAAAT
>CABFVX010001089.1:16268-39727 GCA_902151425.1 Timema shepardi
TTGGGACGTCTGTGAGTCACCCTGGGACTATCGCATAGTTCTCAAATGTCTAGGTGATATCCTCCCATGAACCACTGTCGATCAACATTTCGCTTATCCTAGCAGGGCCTTGGGACGTCTGTGGGTCACCCTGGGACTATCGCATAGTTCTCAAATGTCTAGGTGATATCCTCCCATGAACCACTGTCTATCAACATTTCGCTTATCCTAGCAGGGCTTTGGGACGTCTGTGAGTCACCCTGGGACTATCAAATAGTTTTCAAGGCTCTGTATAAGAGGATTGATGGAATATGACAGCGTATGGTATAACCACTGGACAAGAATCTTGGAAGTGGTCCTTAAAATTCTCGACGTTTACCGGTTTCTTACCGGTTGGTTACTTACCAAGGTGCGTCAGCAATGACTCTCAGAAATGTCTTTGTCCATTTTTTTAAATTTCAACAGCAAAAATATTGTGAACACTTTTAGTTTTGATAAAATCTCGAATTACAATGTAATCTACTAAATTTCACTTAGAAATTACTCAGCAAGGACTAAATGTATTTTAAAATTTAATTTTTTCATTCATTTGAGATATTTAACATGTTTGCTATGAACCGAATGATTATATCAACACATGGCCTATAAACTAATTTAAACCTAAAACAGACACAACATCCAGCTCCCCGGCCGTTAATTTATCACTGTGAAAGGGATAACCCCCCACTTCACCAATGATAATTTTTCCTGCCATGCCGGTATTTTAAAAAACGAACACGTATCGCATATCCTTACTCATCTGGGATATTTTAATATTTGATCTAATGGGATAAGAATGAAGGGCGTATAGTTTTAAAGAAAATGTACCCGTATGTGTGCTAAAAGAGAAGCGGGAACAATTTATTAAAAACCAAAGTACACACGACCGGGATTCGATGCTTGACTTACCCGCCACCGGTAAACCATATGAAAGGTGAATGACAACCGGTAAAATTATTGTTTTGTATGTTCTGAGTTTTACATTCCTTGACAGCAGGCGAGATGTCAACAACTTACTGACCGAGTAATGAGATGCATTTCCCCGACTGTATTATGTTCCTCATTTCTAATTTAATATAGTTATTGCTAATAAAAAGTGTACCTCAGTATTTAAACTCAGTTAAACTTGGCAGAATATATACTTTCATCGTAATTTTAAGGCCAAATTAAAGATCCCCCTCTCTTGGAATATTTTTTAACATTATTTGTTTTATTTTACCGCACTACCTCGTTCTTTTGACGGATTAAGGACCGTAACACTGACGAAATTCGAAGCGTATTTTATTTACCTTGAATGGAATTAGGTATAGATATTATGGTTATTTTAATCACAAAAATCCACAGTATTAATATGTTTAGTCAGATATAAGAGTCAATGGGAACAATTAAAAAACCCTATGCTCACCAACTGCCTTCTATTCAAAAACTTAATGACGAAAAGAAACAAAATGGCGTGGTTATTAAATACAACGAAAGAGCGAAGCATGCGACGAAATTTTGAAACGTAATTATAATTATTGATTGCGACAAAAAGGTGAAGAGGGGAAAGTCGAGGTATTGCTGTACATCCTCTGTGTATACATTTTCATTGTTTTTTTTAATTTAAAATTATGAAAATTGTTTGGATACGACTGCGTGAATCAAGGTTTGAAGGAATTGCTTCACGTTTTAAATATAAAGATAATTTAGTAAAACTTCGGTATTTATTAAATCGATCAGCCTGTAGAGTTCTACTTTTTTAACACAGCAATCTCAGCCGTTTGAACATTGATTTACTGAACTAATGAACTCAAGTTTAATTACTCTCATGGATATCAATTTGTCATTGTAAAAGTGAGGTTATTCAGTTCATAAAATGCACATTAAAAATACATAGGTAGTAAAAAATAATACTCGTAAACACCTTAAGTTGAACGAACCCCTTACAAACAACAAAATATACGTTTTTGGATTCCTTTTCTCAAAGATCAATTCATATTAATCTAATTCTTCTTAGTCATGTGTGCTCCGAATTTTATTAGAACTTCGATGCGTTGAATAATGATTATGTAATTTCAAATAAAATGTCCATATTAAATAATCTATCTACTTTTCTTTTAATTGAAAAAAAAATACAAACTTATATTAAATTAAAATATACTTTTAAGAAAACTACATCGTTGAAACCTTTCGTGCTGATAGCCTTGGCATTATTTCTACCGTTATATAATGTTTAAAACTTTTTTGTTATCCAAGTACATCGTTTACTCTTTAATGGCTCATTGTTTTTTTTTATCCTTGTGCGTTCTTTGTCTACCCATCATTCAACTCTGCGTTATGAATCATCTCATAGCTTCACGTGTGTCTTTCAATAATCACATCACGAACTTGGAGATGCGTGCATCATGCAGTGGTGAGGCGTGCTAATATCCTGTCTTAACACAGGTTACAGTTGAAAATTAGAAGATATTTTTTAGCATGAGACAATCTATTCATACAATGGCAATGTCCTTTGATTCACTCTTGTTAATCTCAAAATTAAATGTATAAGACCAAGCGTTAAAACGAACTAGACTGCATACTAAACTTGTGAGCTATATACTGCGGTTGCGTGATATCTAGCCAAGCCTATTGAGATGCATGAGAAAAAAAAAGGGATCTGTCACCATTATAGATTGCGGCTGTATTTATAGATTAAAGTGATTAAGCCGCCGAACACAAAAAAAGAGATTTACTCCTCTACTCCAAGTCATTTTGTATTCAAGGTTAGGGATAGCCCTTCTTTTCCCCCATTAATTAGCTATTAGCTCCTACCTATTTGTATTTTTATTTACTTGCCTTGTTTTATATAATTAATGGATATTATAATTGATAACGGTTGACAGTAGTTTACAGAAATTTATTAAAACCTAGATGAAAAATGACACCTAGACACAAGGATATAACCTGGAACATTTAGTTTTATCTCGTCAATTGTCCAACAACAGGGAAACTATCCAGGGTTCTTCCCTTGCTCAGTTCAGTTCTCAGTCATATTTAAGACAAAGTTTGTGTCATCCAATGCTACCAATAATAATTTTTACCAATAACATATATCGCCAACCATGTACTATAATATCGTGTTCAAGTGGAAGCATGAATGTTTGTATCAAATCACCGATAGCTCTGTTTCTGATAGCTATAAATGATCTGTTTTTAAAATAACTGTCGTTCACTCCAAGTAGGCGGTGTCCTTAACTCAGAATCCCCATACTACCAGGTGTTGTATAAGAAACGGTTTCATCAAAGTACTGTTAGATTTCAATTCATATCTCCATGTATAGTAAGATTACAGTAGGAAGGACAATTTAAAAAGTTAATAAAACTACTTTATAACATATCCCTTAGATTTGATATAGGCATTAAATGCTCCCACTTGAACAAGTTTTTATAGTACATGGTTGGCGATGGATGTAATTGGTGGGAATTATCATTGGTAGCATTGGATGACACAGACTTTGCCTTAAATATGACTGAGAAATGAACCTGAACAAGGGACGAACCCTGGATGGTTTCCCCGTTAGATTTCCGTGACTAGGTTTCACTTTAATGTATGTTTAAATGAGATCCTGTGAAATACCATCACCCTTTACCAATTACAATACCCACTAAATGTATAAAATAAGATACATAAATAAAAATACACATTTGCCACTTATGATAGATGTTATAAAATACCTCTAAAAATTACAATAATAATATAGTAAAATGTTATTAATGAAAATATATGTTTATATTTTCTGTCAGTTCCTTCCTACCATAATCTTACTTTAGAATGGTTCTTCTTTGGTTGTCTTTGTTTGATCGTGTTTCGTTAACTCGGCATGTTTTTATAGTCGTTCATTATGTTGAGTTTATATTGTGAGCTAGACTAAATATCTTGTTAATTTGTGTATGGAAGTAAATACAAATTTTTGTCTCACACTAGAGCAACTTGTCCTATAGGCGTGACCATCAATCCCTTCAGGGGAAAAATTAGTAAAGACAGAATGTCTAGGTTGTCTATTTAATGTGCACTGCTATCTACAGTCAAATGTTCACAATGCGTGCCTTTTATCAAATATAAACATACCGTTTTGCAGCTAAAATTGATAATATCTTACTAGTGTCATTTCATTACTTAACACATGAATACGTGAAAATAGATTTAATAACATTTACAGCTGTCAGATAAATCTATTTTTATAGAAATGGAACTACAGTATAGCTTTTAATATCATCGCCTTATAAATTGATTTACTAAAAAATGTGGCGCTTCTTTGTCTTTTGACTGAAGTTTTTCTGATAATTTATGTTCATAATCATTTATAATACACAACACCAAGGAAATATATAGTTACATCTACTTATAGACCATAAAAAACAATCAACATTTACTAGTAGCAATAATCATTGAACTACGTTCAGACAATTATCCACGGCTATTTTATTGAACTACAACTGTAATAACAGTTACCCGGATCAGTGGGCACGCGGAATAAATGTCATGATCATTTAGTCTGGCTATCCTGTGAAGTAGAGGTCAGGGTTTTAATCCCAGGAGAGGGGTATACAGTGGGTGTATTTTTTTCCTTATAGATTGTTTACCGTTATATCTAAACGCAAATTCCTCTACATTTTCTTTAAATTTTTCTTCTTTATCCCGTCATTGTAAATATGCATACAACCCGGACGAGTAGTAAGACAAAGCGTAAATGATAATATTTCTATAGCCACCATTCCTAAGTAAATGATAGCATGGTTCATTCTGATTGCCCAAGTTCGATTCTGGACTGAAATCGGGGGTATTTCTTCCTACATTTGTTTTTTCACTTCACTTAAATACAGATGCATTTTCTTAAAATTATTCTTTCTAATCATGCTTTCTAAGATTATCTTATTTTTAGAAATATTATATTTTGCTATTATTTTGTTTAGTAGTAGATTTTTGTTGTGGTTATTCAATAACTTGATTGTACCTGTACACTTTCGTCTAGTTTTCTATTCGTGCACACTATTCGCCGTATTAGGCCTATTCTACATTAGCGGTTAAAACGCGGGGGTTTTGCCGCTAGCCTACGCCCCCAACATCTTGAATCTACACCTGACTGTCAAAATGAGACTGTTAAACAGCTATTAAAACGCTACTAATTCTACACTGGCGGTTTAAATGCCGCGGTTGTTGCTTCGACTTGTGCAGAATGGTTTAAAAATGGACATTGCACAGGTCGGCTGTATTGCGGAACTTATTTTGTTGGAAGAAACTCAAACAAACAAAAAAAACTCGTCAAAAGAGACGTTGGTGGACTCACCCCACATTGTGGAACTGTCTCTCAACAGGACAGTTTCATATTATGTTTATGAATCATAGAATATACACAGAGAAGTTATTTTTTGTACTATAGAATGTATGTGGTTTCATTTGATATACTACTTGGTTTAGTGAATGAATATATTGCAAAACGTGATACCATCTTGAGGAAGAGTATTTATTATTCCTGCTGAAAGACTTGTTGTGACATCGAGGCACAACTGCCTGTTAACGCCTGGTGTAGTTTGATTCACGTTTCTACCGCTAGGCGGTTTTAACTCTTCCAGGGGTAGCGGTCAAAACGCTGGTCTAGACGAAACTTATTTTCTAACTTGATAACAAGGGTTTCATTCAAAGGCGCGGTTGCTAGCGTTTTAACCGCTATAGTAGAATAAACCTTAGTCATCACATAAAGCACGAGTGTTCTGCGGGTCAACCTATCCACTCATTCATAATTAGTAATGTGCCGTCGAGGCTCATAGATACACATATTTTAAATTTATGTTCTAAGATCTTTCATTAAAACATGATATCAATAAAACTCATTTACTCTTTTACAATGATCTTTGTTTCCTGATATTCGTCAGTTAAAAAGTATTCCCGTATTTGAAGCAAATTATAACCGAGACTTGATGTTTCATCACTTACTTTGACATCTCAAACTTATTCAATTTTCGATTGGTCGTTATCAAGTAGGTATATTTTTATTACTAAACTTGAGGTTTATTAATTCACTATTTGTATTTATAACACAAAAATCATTATAATATTCCATCTTGCAGGATATATCTGGACATAATTATGCCAATACCTGTTAGTATGTTATTAACTGACATCAACTGCTTGTTAAAATTACTGTTATTAATATTTGTGTTGTTATTATTATTATAAGTATTATTAATATTACGTTCCTGTTCAACTTTTCTCCATAAATTATCTGTGTGAACAAACAGCAAAAATAAAATACATTGTCAAAATGTATCCAATAAGGGAATAAATGAGCTATTTCAACCCTAGTAAATAACTACTCATCATATTAAATGTCGTGTAATCATTCTATTATGAATATTGTTTGAAATTTAAATACTAGATTTGTACTTGCAGTTTTTCACAAATTTTACGTGACATTTAGATTGAGTGCCACGATGTGTGCTTTCCTAATATATTTACACTCGTGAAATAGGGATGAAGAAGGAAAAAATTAAAGGAACTTTCAACTATGGTTTTGTGCATCTGCACATACATCATTAATCTTGATTAAACATTTGAATATTGGTCTTACAAGTGATACTTTGTGACCTGGCGGTCTAGGGGTAAGGTGTCAGACTTCTTTACTGGGGGTCCGGGACTCAATCCTCGGTCCCGGCACAGATTTATCTGATTGCCAAACCCTTCCTTCACCGCTGACAAGACGTGTATTAATCACAGCTTGTGAATGTGTAGAATTCCAGGCCTCCACCGTGGTTCGTATTCCACGTTAAACTGTAGGTCCTCCATTTCATCTCACAATCACCCTACCATTACACATATGGCGTAAGTGCGTATAATCCGAACGGGTAGTAAGAAGCGTCGCTAATAATAATAATAATAATAATAATAAAAACAAGTGATACTTTGTGATACGACCCCTATTCTCTTCCGCACAACTTACAAACACCTCCATTTATCTTATATGTATTAATAAAATGAACAGTTTGTTTGGCATGAAAATGGCGTGATATCTAGCAGAGGTATGACATTTTCAAAATTAGTGGCTCATGTGCACGAGAAAATGCACCTATAAGCCGTAATTTTAACACTTTCTTTTAATTAATTAAAAGGTGTCACGACATTTCTCCCGGGTAACGCCGCATACTTCAGCTAGTTAATTATAATATGAGCCCATCTTCTCACTCCCGTTTTACCAGGCCATTAGCTACGAGATAATGCTCAAACAAGAAATCATATCAATGTGTGGTTTCCTGCATTCATAATCTGACAACAACTAAAACAAGATAAATGAAGTCATTCTCAACTTTTTTTTTAATTTTGTTGTATTTTAAGTATTAACTGTGTGTCTACAAGTATTGAAGGTCATTAAAATGAAATTTTGATCATGAATTTAAAAATCTTGAAATTATCTATTAGGATATGAATTTTGGTGAGCCAGGTTCATTGTAAAGGTAAGAATAGTATTCTTTTTATACTTTGCTGAAGATTAGATTAAATTAAATAAGGACATGTTTCAGAAATGAGAAAAATCCTAGAAATCATAGTTTATGAAATTTCGAAAGAAAATCTTAGTCTGATGGATCGCTAATAACATTATTTTTAGCAATTTTTGGTCATGGAAATGTCTAAATCATTAATAAGTCATGAAATATCGCATGGATAGTTTGGTAAACACTCTAAAAGATAAAACTGTTTAATTATTTTAAATTTCACTTTTTTCTAATAAATATTCCATAAAACCACGTTGTGACGCTTGGGTTGTATTACCTTCTTCCGTGGGATAAGACGGCCTCGGGAACGCGAGAAAAGATAAGTGTTTTTGCAGTTTTTATGGAAAAACTTTTTTTTTTTTGCCAAAACAAATAAAACATTTCTCCAATACAAACATATAGTTTAATTTTCTTCGAATGGTGATATCAACAGCTCTTGAATATATGTAATGATCATGGTGGCATTATCTAACAAACTCTTTAAATGAAGAGAAAAAGTAGTTAAATTCCAGAACACTATTGATGGTTATTCAAGAAATTTTGAGGGCACCATGGGAAGATAGTTAAATTTTATATTTGTATTGTCCAGCAATATTTTATTTATTTTGGCAAAAAAAAAAAGTTTTGCCATAAAAACTAAAAACACTGGCCTTTTCTCACGTTCTTTTCCATCCTACCTTAAGGTGGAACTGTATATTACCATGTGCAGAGAATAAAACTAAACGTATCAAGTGAAGCGAGGTTATTGGCTAGAAAAACTATACAACATACACACCTTAACTGACGTTACCTTCCCTCTCCCAATCCACCTATCTTAAGTCCCTTGGCCCTGTCGAGTGCAAGTATATAATCTATTTTGTGGAATGGTCGGCGGGAGGGTGAAAGGCGTGGTGTGGCTTAACAACGACCAAAGTATCCTTCCGTGTCAACAAGAACAGATGGATCACAGAAACCGTAGATGGCGCTAGCTACCAGACAGGTCTTGCGGAAAAAATCATACGTTTGGAAATATCAGTATTCTAGAAAATGAGAGAAATTTTAATGTTACTATTTTCAAAACCTCTTCTAAGATAATGTATCAATGTTTAATAATTATTATATTTTCTTATTTTTTGTTAGGAAGCCGGCAGTTTTTTTATTGAAAAATGTCAATTTTATCGATATTTGATCACTGTTAAAATAATAGAAGAGGTATGTATATAAAACGTATAAAATAATCAACATGCTTCTATACTTGAAAAAACTGTTTCCGAAAAGAAAATGGCAAAACAATAATAATTCTTGAAGATAACCTGTTTGTTCCCATGGCTCTTCATTTCCACGCCAAATGGAAAGGGCCAATCGCCTTTAAGTTTATCCCGGACCAAGTTTGAACGCCTCAAGTTGAACCTCGTGTTTGGTATTCCCGCCGTGTCCTTGCAAGTGTGCTTGTACATTGTAGAGTGCAAACAACTTTCACGTGAACCGGCTGACACTTGCATCGACTTCTCCAGTACGCTTGCAGAGCGGTTGCTGCATTCGTTACAGGGCCTGGACTTTTCTGGCACTGCATTCGTTCCACGGGGATACTTCTAAGAAACACGCCTCTTTAGAATAGATCGAGTTACATTTTTTTTTTTTACCATGTATCACTCATAAATCTCTCGAGCTATTCACAGACATTTCACTTCCGCTTAAGAGCTAGGGATGATGAAGGTATAATCGAGGGGAAAGGCACCCACATTTGCGTGGATAAATAGTTGGAACATTCAGTAAAAACTCGTGTATAGTATAACCGACCGGGATTCGAAACCTGATCTCTCCGTCACCGGCAACTCAGTAAAACACGTGCGTGACGAGTTAGGCCATGCGACTACCGAATAAGTAGATTATACAATCAAAATTTATATTCATTAAAAATATCTCCTTATTTCGAATTATTAACCTATTTGTTCCCGAGTTGAAAGCGTCACATAAATACACACAACATTTACAGATTAGTATTATAAATATAGCTAAAAATGCTCAAAATAAAACTAATTATTTTCACTTTTACAAAGATAAACCGTTATCGTTAAAATCTTCCACCTCTATATTATGATGAAACTTGAAGTTTTATATGCCCCTGGACTAAAAAATATGTCTGTTTCCCTCTTCATGTTTGATTCTGGGCCTACAGCCGAAACGGTTTGATGAGATTCTTTCAATCTTTATATTTAGATGCTATATTGCATTGTCCCGGGGATGAATCGTGATTTTGTTTCCACCCATAAACTGAAGAGTAGAGTACCTATTTCGAAAAGTCAGATTTTTTTCAAAAGTTATTCAAACAATTTTGTTTCCTGATAAAAACTAAAAGAGAAAAAAGTTCGTTAGATGTTAGTTTATTGAGGACTTATCTTTAAAATTTGGACTTTAAAGAAAGGGTCTTAACAATTTTGTTCAAAATTTATATCTGTGAAACGTTTCATAATATTATATAGAAAAGAATTCTAACAAAATATTGTTAAAGGGTAGTTTACTGATAACAGTTTTTTTTATTTTGTGTTCCTAGTTACACTATGATAAATTGTGATGTAACATTTATTTTACAAGCATATATCTAACCCAACATTGGATTATTTAGTCCGACACTTTATTTCGGTCGATATATTGTTTGTCTACTAAGAGTCCTGGGCTTGATTCCTGAAATTGCTGAAAAATGTATTGTATATGAATTAATGTTGGTTTAACCTTTTGCAGTGATGAAATAACGACCGGGGACTTGGTGTCTTCTCTGTTTTAGATTTAAGTTAAGGTATAAGCTATGTACTAATATAATCAGTCAGTTCAAATAAATGACCCAAAAAAACCATTAGTTTTGTTTAAACAACAGTATTTAGGTTTTTTACAAGCCCACTGTTGTCAAATGGCCAATAATGTGTGTCGGTAATACCAGTTCCATTCTGCTTACCACAGTGTATTTACATAAACTAAATGTATAGAGGGTTTAGCACAACATGTAATTCTTGGTACATAGTCATGTGACGCAGAGTAAATTACGGTCCACGTCAAACATATTCAATGTATTTCGCAATACCAGGAATTATTTGCTTTTTTTTTATGGAATAAGGACATGTTGGCTTAAAGTGATGGTTTGAGAATTTAACTTAAATTATTATAATATATTAGTGGTCATAAATATCATCTGGTCAAGACTATTTGGCAACACATAATCCAACATTAAAAATATGACATAACTAGCATATTAATTAATATTAGAACCTACCTTATATTTCAAAACTTTTTGAAAATATTTGTTCGCGTATTATTATATTTAAAAAAACTTAAATGTTTTTGACGAAAATATATCTTAACGGCAATTTGATCCTTCTAGGCCTTAATCAACCGTGATTACTCGATTTAAATGGCAAACAAACTCCCCCCATGGTGTTAACCCATAATCGAGAGGTATCCGTCTGTTGGCGACGTTTGTGCCAAATTTTGTAGATAGAGGGCGTGATGTGGTAGGAACAACGTACTCTCAGGCCGTTAATCTCAGTTTTCTAGACCTGAGCCACTACTTTTGCATAAAAGTAGTTCCTCAACTATTGTCCTTCACGAGGCTGAGTTGATTCCGTTTCAAACTCATTGCTTCAAATTTATGTTATTTATTTGAAGTATTTAACGTGCACTTTCTGAACCGACTGATTATATCAGCATATCAGAATGTATATGAGTGAGAATGAAAAAACCTACCCACTTTGCCGGGAAACTTATTTTTACATAACCTCCAGCGTTTTTTTGATATACATGCCACAATGGAACCGACGGCTTTACTTCCCCTCCAAAGGAAGTTGTCCTACGGATTTTTATCGCTGATGAAAGATCTGTTGACCCCAGCTGGTTTTGAAGCCATGAACTTTGGGCCCCAAGGCTAGCACTTTACCCCAAGATCACCGAGGTCAACCACTGATTTACAGAAAATCTGTAAGCACAAGGAATCGAACCCGGGACCTCTGGATTTGTACCCAGTGACTCTGACCACTAGACCAAACAAGTGGTCGATGTAACTGGAAATAATGTTTTAGTTACCATTAAGCTTAAATAAATATGGTATATCATTTTTCTTGAGTTTGTTATTAATATTATTAGCACCGCTTCTTATTACCCGTTCGGGTTGTACGCACGTACACTAATGTGTAAGGGTAGGGGGGTTGTGAGATGAAATTGAGGACCTACAGTTTAACGTGGGATCTGAACCATGGTGGAGGCCTGGCAGTCCCCACATTCACAAGTTGTGATTAATACACGTCTTGTCAGAGGTGAAGGAAGGGTTTGGCAATTAGATAAATAATGTGCAGGGACTGAGGATTGAACCCCAGACCTTCAACAGCAGAAGCTCGACACCTTACCCCTAGACTGCCAGGTCACCCTGAGTTTGTTATTATTTCAACTGTAGACAGATTATAATTTTTTGTAGTGTGGTTACAGCCATCAGTTTTTCGCTTGCTCACACCCGGCTTTCCACATTTTCACCATGATGGGGTAAGAATGAGGAAGGTATAAATGAAATGTACCAGTTTTTCTCGTCACCAGTAAACTAGGCTAGATGGAACGCCTTTTTCCATGTGACCACTGGTGGAGGACATAGAGACAAGTGAATTTCTACTTCATTAAATGCAGGGGTGCAGAATATGTTCAGAGATCCAATATTTCTCCAGAACATAACATTTTCAAAAAANNAAAAAAACCTGGAAACCATAGCGCTCAAAATAAAACATTGAAATTTTTTTTTTATAGAAGCTTAATGGAATAAGGCTTATTACCTACTACATAGTTTGAAAATTTTAATTCAAACACATTTTTAATCATATTTATTTTTAAGTTATCTACCTTATAAAAAATTAGTTTTCTCCCATTTCCTTGTGTGCATTACATATTGTTATTAATTGTTCATTGATATCAGTAGGCCTACCGGTACCAACATTTAATTTTACATCTTGGTAGTAAAAGGCAATGAAATTTAATTCTGTGAGGGCTTGGTTTAATTGTTGATTTTCACAGACTTTTCGTTTTTCGTAGACTCGCCACTACTGCAAGGTTTATCACTATCAACCACACTAGGGGAAGTACTATCGCTATTTACGACCATGAGTTTCCCCCTGATCATACCATTTACGTTTTACAAAACTTGCAATACTCTCTTGATCCTTACTTCTAGGTTTTTCTATTATTACAATACGCATGTCACGATCCTCGTTCGCGCGTTCGGAGTTATTCTGCACCCCTGAATTTAATTGTACAGTGCGATCAAGATACCTCACATTATACCTTTTAAAAATCTAACTTTATGGAAAAATATTTTAAGGTGAGAGGTTAGGAGACGTGAGGAAAAGTCAGAAAATCTGGCATGAGCATAGCGGCATTAGATGAGAAACTTTTTAGATGAAGAGAAAAAGTTGTCATTACTTTCTAAGAATCACTTGATAGATAGATATATATTCAAGAACTGTTTATGTCACCATGTGAAGAAAATTAAACTCTCTTTTTCTTATTGGAGCAATATTTGGGACAAAAATGTTTTGCAATAAAAACTGCAAAAACACTCGCGTCCCATACATTCGCGCTTTAAAAATTTAAGTTTGAAAAATACAAGACTAACTGCTAGTATAATTCAAAATATATGCACTAATTAATTTGTTATAATACAACATTGCATCCTGTATAATGACCGTTTAAATTAGCTCTTTGTGTATGCACTTGCCGTTTAACTTGAAAGATAGCAAGCTGACCTTGTTTAGTTACATTATGGTGAATTTTATAAAATAGGTTCATAGTGTAATCAGATAAGGTAAGACTGATAGTCCTACTTTGTTGGGTAGACTAAATGCACAGCTATATTTTGGGATAGTCGTTGCCAGAATCAACTTGAGTTGATGTACTAATATGCTTAAAAAAATGTCATATATATTTTGAACGAACCTTTTGACGTATTATCCAAGGTACCAAAAAATCAACCCGCATCGGTGGGCGCGGAGGCAAAGTCGTCCATCTCGTTCGGTCTGGTTTTTTAGGGATGGGAGGTTTGGGGTTTAAACTTCGCCTGGTAACACTGTGGCGATTTTCCTTAAATAGTTTCCCACTCTACATGCACGCGAATGCTGGGACATTAACACAGATGTCTATCTTCTTTTTTCAGGGGAGAGGGTTAGTTTAATTGGCACTTTCTGAACTCGTTGATTATATCAGTACATGACTAACTTAAAATACATCACTGTGAAAGGGGAAATCCACATTTAATGATACATTTTTCGACCATGCTAGGAATTGAACTTGGGAATCCTTAACTCGGTAGATAGATACGCTACCGACCTAGATAAAGTGTCGGGGCGTTTACCTTCCTCATACCTACCTCATTAACGTAATTAAACATGAATAGCCCGGACGGGTAGTAAGGCGTGGAGGGGGGGAGGAGAGATTAACCCCGACCAATACCGAGAACTCTTCCTTAGAATGCTGCATCACTGTGCTCCGAAAGGACGTGACGAAATGTTTCTTAGAACAGTTATTGATTTACTTGGGCACCCTTCTATTGACAGCGTTTGAAGGTTTACGAGTGACGTAATGACTGGTCCAATGTAACATTATTGTTATATAACTTTTTTTTTTAAATTTCCACAATGCAGTGAAGCAATTAGCTGTGCCTCAGAATGGGGAAGGTCAACTACTTCTCTTAATATATCAATAGGCACACATATAAAACTACATTCGGATTATGAATTATTGATTCTTGGTTTACGGGAGTTCCATTTACAAACCCATCGACTTTTTAAGACAAAGCAGGGAATCCCAAAAAGTTTTTTTGCAGGTTTTGTAAAAAAAGAAAATACGAGCGTTGGGTTTTTGTATGGATTTTATTTTAATCCTGGCGGAGATTTTAGGAATCAGAATATAAGTGGTCGCCTCTTATCAGTTCATTATTTAAATTAAAATAAATAGTACGGTGCACCGCACAGACTTTCTCTTATTTTTTATCTTAAAATAAAAACATTTACCAAAAACTTATAAGATATATGAAAAAAAAATTGTTAAATAAAGGTTCCATCAAATATCATTAGTTAAATAAAACTCATTATTACAGAAACATTGAGAAAATAAGAACACATCTATCCTCCAAAGAACATAATAATCAATTTTTTATTTCAAGTGATCCATAACAAAATATGTGTTTTCTTATATCTCGGAAACTATTGATTTTATAAAAAAAAATATTCCCTAATAATTTTTTTTTTTTTTAATAGTACCACAACTCTACAGTGACTAGTTATTTCGGATCTCAAATAGTTGCGGAGATATAATCAAAATTGGAAATTTACGCTTCCATAAAGTAACTTTAAAGTAATTTTTATGGGAAAATTAGAGTTTTCATAATGTTAAACAATGCCCAGGTACAAAATTTAATTAAAATCGATATAGTGGATGTTGAGAAAATCAATTTAATCTCGTTTTACCATTTAGTAAAACACCCTTAATTTTAGGGTTAGATATACAATTCCAAAAAGTCTTCGGTGAAACTTTATGAAAACCCTATGTATTAAGTTTTAACCCGATCAGTAAAATAGTTTCGGTTCTAGTCCGAAATACAGACAGATGACATCGCGAAAACCACATTCCGGTTTCAGCGGTTCATGAAAGGTCGAAATTGATCAAAACCTCGAATTCGGATTATTTTTGACGATTAAAATACTTCTCTCTCCGAGGGGTTGAGAGAAAGTAAAATGTAATTTTGAAGATAGGAACTAGGGCCTATAATACCATTTCTTGCGCGAATAGAATTATGTTTTGAACCCAGTTAGGGGGGCACAGCGTTCCATATTATATTAACCATTATCAAACTATGATAACTTAGCCTACTTTGGTTAAGTTAGGTCCTGTAAGTATATGTTAGTATAATATGGGGTACAAATGGCCAACACAATGAACCCTTCGACCATTAATCTCAATTTTCTAGATTGGGGCCGCTACTTTTTCATTCAAATAGCTCCTCATTGACTGTTCTCACGAGGCTTGAGTCGACCTGTTTTCAGATCCACTGCTTTACAGAAAATCTAGAAGCGGCGGGGGAAACTCAAATATAACAATGCAAAAACTAAATGTTATATGGAATATAAGCTACACAAGGATTTTTTAAATCCCATGCTCGCCAAGAAAATTGACATGAAAATAGCGTGGCGGGAATTACGACAGGCACTCCACTTTCCGTGGTAGTTTTGGAGACGATTAACTTTGCCAACAAAATTAAAACATTATAATGGTCTTTTTAGGCCTCTTTTAATGTGTCTATAGAATGTTTAAGTAACTGATCTGTCATTTATTTTAAAACAATTAATAAAATTGCACAAATATTAAATTAAACCCACTTTCCTAGATATTTTATTGGAAAATGAAAGTTAAAATTTTTATTTAATTTCGTTGAAAAATACAACCGCCGTTATCTTAAAATATGCACACTTTTCAATCTTGTTACTACAGTATTAGTTTCAGTTATAGTCTCGCTCAACTGGTAATAGAGAACACATTCGGAGCTGTGTACTGAATTAGTTGTACAAACAAGCTTATTTTATCAAGGAAATTAAGGACAGTCATCTCGTAGGATTCAAATTATATAATAATAATAATTCTATATACTTTAATTTCCGTTTATTATAGTGCTGAGAAATGGTCACACTATTTACAGTAGGCGAGCATTGATAAATACATAATAAAACAATATATCATAATTGCTACATAATAAAACAATTCATAGATAAACAATCATTTGAATTAGAAAATCGAGACCAACAATGATTACACTGAAGAACAGCAGTTAACATTAATCAATCTTTAAATTAGTAATATAAACCCAAATGAAGCAGAATTATTGTATATTTAAATATTTTAAGGTAAAACAAAATCTAAGTACTTAATGATACAGAAGTTCCTTGACTGAGTTTGGCTCTTATTTTATAATATAAATAAAACTCAGAAAAGCTGGAGTTTTCGCTGCTTATACAACGACCTGCTCGTAAGAGCTACCGAGAATGTACAGTGTTTGATTTCAAAAGTCCCGAGAAGGGACATGAATACCTACATGCTAAGGGTAAATTTACGATAAATACTGCTATTAATAATATTAAATGATAATAATTCACGCTGATCTGTTAGAATATCGGGCCTCTCGACCGCCACGGTGCCACGATACCGTAGCTTGATTAGGGATCAGCCATAAACCACGTAACGCTTTTTTCTTAAATTTTTACCCCCTTCCCCCTTACCCCACTCACATGTAACACAAAGTTGACATTTAGCCTGACCCCTCCTTGCCCTCTAACCTGAGTTACATAACTTTTCACATAAAGAATCAATGTAATTATTTCATAGGTTATAGTTATGTATTAGTAAGTATGTTATTAAACTGTGAAAACATGAACAATAATAATATTATTTCAACATTATAATTCAAGTATAATTTATATGTTACGTAACACTGTGATGTACCCATCCTCCACTCATGTAGCACCTTGGAGACCAATGGCAATCAACCTTTTATGTTCGCGTACTTCCAGATATTATTATTTCTCCTCGACTTTGAACGCCCAAAGTTGTTGTTTCATAATTCAAGCTTAAATATTCTTTAATCTACATATAAAATAAATTACATCCGAAATAACGCATTAAATAATGAGTTTTAGATGAGAAAAAGGATAATCACAATATTAAATAACAAATATATTATTTCCTATCATATAACAAATAAACGACCAGATATGAATCGCATAAAGGAGAGAGAAAGAGAGAGAGAGAGAAAAAACCCATGGCGCTCACAGATCACTTGTACAGTACAATACTTACTTCTGGTTCTCTTGTGGCTAACCTTAAATTTACACACACACACACTGGCATGCACTGCACTTACGACAGATTAGGTTCCTGATCACTGTCGTAACTCTAGAATTATTGTTGCAACCCAAAGCAATGCAATTTTTCACACTTATCAATGCATGTACTGCACTGCAATCGTCATATACAGGTCTAACGATTGCAGATAACACATTTCTAGCTAAAATAAATACTGTACGCCTTATATTTCGGGTAAGCATACAAATCACCGGTCAATGATGCGAGCGGTAAGCGTCATGTCGCTAAGGTGTCGTATCTGCGAAGCAAGCGCCCCAAGTTCAGGATAATATGGCGGCAATTTGAAAGCCGCTGCAAGTCGAAGTGTCGTAAGTCGGGGTATGCCTGTATATTAAATTCAACGTACTCCAAGTTGAACACCATTGATTGTTATATCAAAGCATTTTTTGGGTCAAAAGAAATCAAATAATTATCCAGTATAAATACACAACTTAATTTTCCTCTATGCTCATGACGACAGATATTCAACAAATATTGAAGTCACCTCGTGAAGAATATTAATCTCTCTGTTTCTAATGGAGCAATAATTTATTTATTTTTACCAACAAAATGTTTTGTTATAAAAACTGCGAAAACATACTTTTTCTCTCGTCCCCTACACTCCCACCTCATATATGACCTCCCCCCTCCCTTATCAACGAGATATCGCTGTTGGTTTGTGACGGTCACAGAGACTATATACATAACTCGTAAGTTATTTCAGGTCTGATGCTGGAGAGCGAGAAGAAAATCTTCGACATGATGGATGAGAAGTCCGACATGTCCAAGTACTGGATGCCGCTCATCTGGGCCACCAACATCATCAACAGGGCCCGCAAGGAGAACCTGATCGCCAGCGATCACCTGGTACAGACCATGCTGATGGAGCTGTCGGACATCAGACGGAGACTCGGCTCCCTCATAGGGTACGACACAGTCTGCGTGCCTCTCGTCTACACTCAGGTGAGGAGACATCTTTCCTTATGTGGTTCACAAACTGTGGCTAGCGAGACACTCCACATGTTGTTGTTTTTAAAAGAGATACTCTTTACATTCGTTCAAATAATGTCCATATGACATCGTTCATGAAGACAACGGCGTCTGTCATAGGTCATGCGCAGTGCTACCACGCACATGGAAAACTTAAACAGGAAATGTTTTGAAACTTAAGTGAAAATACTGGCATATTTGTTAAATTTGGGACATTTAACTGAAAGCTTAAAATAGTAGGTCTTCGGATGAATGAAAAAGTTAACTGAAGAATTAATCACTCTAATTCAAACATGTCTTAGTACAAGGGGTGTAAAGGGAATGGCTGTCCAGTACACTACTTATAAATATAACCTTCCTAATACCTAAAACCATTAACGTTGTTAGTACATAAGCGTTTTAACCGAGAAGGGGTGGTAAGATGCGGTGGAAAAAATAAACTGTTGATATTATCATTAAAAAAATTGATATAAAAACTGCAAAAATACTGCCTTATCTCGCGTTCTCTATTCTTCCATCTTAAGTGTGTCAAGCTAAGATGCAATCCAATTCTAAAATTCACCAACTAGACAACATCGTTAGCAAATATATTCTACCACTCAAACTACACTAGCACTCAAACACAATTCCCACTCATTTCTGCACTCTATCTACAGCCCCTGCGTTCATAATATACGTAAAGTTGGTGTAAGGTCCTGTAAGTGTCACCATAAACTTATCAAAGCAAAACCACCTGTCGAATTTTTTTTTTTATTTATAACTTTGCATGCCATGGATAAAAGACTGGTCGGCTCAAAGTTTGCTTGAAGTGCATGCGGTTAATGTCAAGGTTAATTGGGACACCTGCTAGGAAATTGGCTTCTTTGAAAGCCTTTTATGGTCTATTACTCAACTATAGTTTTGTCTTGGTGGCCGTTGTTATTGTTTCTTTCTCGCTATCTTAGAGGTAGGGAAAGTATTGTTATCGTAAAAAAAAATCGCGCTTTAGATTTTGATGAATTTCGACATTTCATGACCCCCCGAATCCGAAAAAGCTGTTTTTGAATTTTCGTCCTCCGACTATTTTACCGGTCGGGCTAAAATTTTGTATCTAGAGTTTTCATAGGGTTGCCCCCAGGGGTTTTTTGAGTTGGATATCCAACCATAAAATTAAGGGTAGCTTACTGAAGTGTAAAAAGTGAGAGAGTCGATTTTCTCCAAATCGGCTTTAACGATTTCGATTAAATTTTCCTTTCAAAACATTTATAAATATTATAAACAAAATGGTTTATCTCAATATTTCGGCAAAATGACTTTAAGGACTCCGGTCTGATGCGTAAATTTTTTTAAAATCATATCTCCGAAATTATTTGAGATATGGAATTACTTATCATTACAAATATGTAGATATATTTATAATACATATATTTTATTTGAAACATATTTTTATAAAACCAATAACTTTCAATATATACATATATAACTTTCCGAACACTAAAGGTAAAGTATTGCGACCGTAAAAAATCTAACCTGAAATGTTGATGGATGTCGACATCTCATGACCCCCTGAACCCTAAAAAGTGGTCTTTACAATACCGTCTTTTTAAACCCAAAATAAAGAGAAAAAATCGATTTTCTCAAAATCGGCTCTAACGATTTCGATTAAAATTCGTATATAGGCATTAAGACTATAAGTAGACAAACTACTTTCATTTTCCCATGAAAATTACTTTTAGGGTACTTTACAGAAGCGGAAATTTCCGTATCTCCGAAACTATTTGAGATACTAAATAATTTATCATTGCGAAATTGTAGTACTATTAAAAATAAAAAACTTTTATATGAAATATATATTTTGTAAAACCAACAGTTTCTGAAATATTGGCAAATATATTAATACAATTTTGTGAGCTTTTGTTGTAAAGAAACACTACTCAAGTTTTAACGCAATAATTGTCCAATGCCACAGAATAATTAAATATAAGTAATTTTCTCAAAAAGTTTCTTATTTTTCCTTAAACCTCCTAGGATAAATGTTTGTACAACAATGATCTATATCCATTTTAGACTCAATTACATTTACTCATTTACATTTCTTATTTGTCAAAATTTATAAATGAGGAATTTAATAGCAATGCGATGATATGAAGATGTGCAAAACTTAATAAAATGTCTAAAATTTTAATCGGAAGTCGAAATTTTAATACAAATTGTTGATCCTTGTGGACCCATTATTGATAATTTTTTTATCGGTCCAAATATACAAATGCGGACATTTATTCTTTAAAAATAAAATTATAAAATTTAAAACCAGGAATCAATTTTTTTACATAAGTATAGTGCAATTTATGCTTGAGTTTGCTAGTGTGTATTATTTCATTTCATATATATTACGAGTTTTGAGTAAATATCTCCATTTTTAACCAATAGAGCGAGAAAGTCCGTGCGGAGTTCCGTAACTTTTTTTCTTTTGCTATCTCTTCTTAGCCAAATATGTTTTGGATGATATCGTTACCAATGATTAGGGACAACAATGTTCTCTACTGTATAGAAAAGTTTATCACTTATCATCGTAATGTATATATCGATAGCTACGATATATCGATCAATCATTTAATTGCAATGATCTAGAACAGGGCGGTCCAACATCCCAAGGGCAAAATTTGATTATTTGTTTCCACATTAGCCCAATGATACATCTAGTAATTTCATAAACTTAATATAGGCCTACAAACAACACTCAATAAACAATTATTTTCAATAACTCTAATAAATTGTATTTTTTGTTGGTAGAATCTTTCAAATCTCACTGACAAAACTAGGTGTATTAATTACCCAAAAATGTATTATTAATTATGCAAGCGCACACACATTTTCATAAAAAAAACTTAGCATAGCTATATATATGTTTGAATCATTAACCATTTAAAATCTGTCACAGAGGGGCTTCTTTTAATTCGCCACCAGGCTATTGTAAGGGCCACATTTTCATTGAGCGCGGGCCTTAGTTAGCCCCTGGGCCACCAGTTCAGCCACACTGGTCTCGGAGAACTGTAACGGTGATGGGTACTGTTTGTATAGCTTCTTCGCCACTTTTCACATTCAAATGTTTTATTACGTTGTTCAAAATATCAAACAAGTTAAATAAAAATAGGGAAACATCGATTTAGTTGGGTTTTTTTAAATTGTTCAATTTATTTTGATTCACAATCTTTAAAGCATAGTCTGATAACATATGCAATATATCGATGGATATTGATCTATGTATTCAATACTAAAATATCGATTTAAAAAAAATAAAGATGTATTTTCTATATTGATGTATCGTTGCCATCTCTATCGAGGATTAGTTTCGTGAACCTTTTTAACCCATCACTGTCTTTTTTACTTCCATGCACCGCGTGTTACTATCCTTAGGGGCTATATACATATTTACACTAGTGGGGTAGGAACAAGTAAGGTATAATTAAGAGTAAATGTGCCCGAATTTGCGTGAGGATAAACACCCAATGCGTCTGGTATGAATTCTACAATATGATTTTCATATTAAGACCATTATTTGAAAACTGGAAACTCATGTTACCACAATGGCAGGAATAAAAACATCGAAATTGTTTTTACATTCTTAGCCCGTTTAGTCATTAATGTAAAGAGAAAGTATACAATAATCCGTAAGGAATTATTATTTAAAGCTTTTGATACATTTTTAGATCAACTTTTTGATCATTAAATGAAATAAGACATATTTCTAGAATACAAAATTTTAGTGACTTTAAATCAATGTTGGTGAAAGTGGGCTTCCTTTTCTTTTTCTTTTTAAACAGGGCTTAGCTCCGATCTCCCCATTTATGGGTTTATCTTATCACCCAAATTGGTTCGGTAGACTTAATATAAACTGCCCAGTTGTTTTTATTGTTTTATTTTTGCGTTTACACAATATGATTATCAAAGGCTTAACTTGAGGGCTGGGGATGAAGAAGATACAGTCTAATTTTCACCGGAAGAACCTTATCTGAAAAGTTATACAAGCTACTAGATCTACTTTCATGTATTCATACTTCAATACATTTGATCTAGTCGTCACTTTTGATAGATATTATCAATACCTATAAAATAACAATAATAGTTTACTAATTCATGTTGAGCGCAGAGATATTTGTCTGTGTTTTCTAGAAGCTTTGACCTCCAAAGGATGTAACGTGAAGGAGAAGTGAGATAGCTGGAGGGATACACCATATTTACATATATATATATATATATATATATTTTAAACATCCCGAGTGCACCCGGCCGAGATTCGAACCTAAATACTCCCCGTCATTTATCAATCGAGCCTATTGCGAAACTCATACCGCGTGAACATTGTAAATCCCAAAAGGAGCACACGCTTTTTTTTTAGCATGGCGTCTTACTACCCATTTGGTTTATGCTTCTATGTACTAATTTACAATAATGTGTTAGGAAGAAAGAAGGTTGAACTAAGAGGAAGTGTACCCAAATTTGCGTGAATATAAAGAGAGTGAGAAAACATTAATGTGAAAAAACTACCTTCAATACACTTTACAGGGCTTAGAACCCCAATATTCCCCTCATCGGTAATCCAGTCTATTGCGAGAGTTCCGCTTTAGACCAGGCATGTCCAACCCGTGATCCACGGGCCACTTGTGGACCTCGAGTACGTTCTGTGTGCCCCCCCCCCAGTTCAAATTGCAGAAATAAACAAAAAAATTGGTTTTTATACCCGACGTAAATACTCGCTAATTTTCATGTATTTTCCAGAATCGTAAGTATAATGCTATGAATGTATGTGTATATGTATATATGTATGTATGTATGTATGTATGTATGTATGTATGTGTATGTATGTATGTATGTGTATATGTCGCTGATGAGTGTATGTGTATATATGTATGTATGTATGTATGTATGTGTATGTATGTATATATGTATGTATGTACTATGGCTGATGAGTGTATGTGTATATATGTATGTATGTATGTATGTATGTATGTATGTATGTATGTATGTATGTATGTATGTATGTATGTATGTATGTATGTATGTAT
>CABFVX010001089.1:49477-62767 GCA_902151425.1 Timema shepardi
GTGTGTATGTGTATGTGTATGTGTATGTGTATGTGTATGTGTATGTGTATGTGTATGTGTATGTGTGTGTGTGTGTGTGTGTGTGTGTGTGTGTGTGTGTGGTCTTTATTAAGGTGGGAGTGTAGAAGACGCGAGTTAAGGGCAGTAATTTGCAGTTTTTATAGAAAAACCTTTTGTTTGTTAAAATAATAAAAAAATTACTTCAGTAGAAATATAGAGTTTAGTTTTCTTCATATGGTGATATCAACAGTTGTTTAATATCTGTCAAGCGTGTCCTGGAATTTAATGACAACTTTTTATCTTAATTTTTAAAATATATCATCTAATGTTGCTATGCTCATGACAGATATTCAACAACTGTTGATATGTGAAGACAACTAAACTCTATATTTCTAATGAAGCAATATTTTATCTCGTTTGACCAAACAAATATTGTATTTGTTTTGAGCAAACAAATGTTTTGTTATAGAAACTACAAAAACAACTACCTTTTCTCTGGTTCCCTACTCTCTCACCTTATTATTAATCTCTTTCACGACAAGAGTATCGCCAAACTCCTTGAACATTATTTCAGGTCAGGGTAATATTTAAAGGACAAGTTTGATGCGCGTTTGTTTGTGACCCTCAAGACCACCAAACTAAAGAAGATTAATTTCCTTTTAGAAAAGAAAAAAAAGCAGCAAAACTTTAATTTATTTGCAAGGATGTTTTCATCTCTTGTTTTTAATCCATCCCAACACACGACTATATTTTGTTTAGGTTTTTTGGTGGACTGTTTCTGCAACAATCTTAATAGTTTTTAGTAAATAAATATTTTGAGATAAAAGAAAGAGAAAGTCTGTGCGGTGCATTATACCATTTGGTTCTCACTGTTTTTCAAGTTGTTTTTTTTACAAAATAATAACATAAAATGTTACTGTTTATAAGTTTATCCAAACAAATTGTTAACCGCCTTGCTAATATTATTACGTGCACTAACAAAATTGTAATCTTGTTCCATGTATAACTGTATGGACATCTATTCAGTAAGTATAAGTTAATGGAAGAAAGCTAACACTTACACAATTATTTGTACACAAATAACGAAGTTTGGAAGATGGAAATAAGCTAGGGTACAAATGTAGTTGCACCAAGTATCATATTCGTAAATTTAAAAATGACACAAAAATAATTTTCGTCTCCCAATCTTCGCTAATCATGTACAATTAACTCAACAATCGTTTACTTATGTCCATGTTATTCGCTTCCATGTACAAATGTCACTGTATTAAACGCAACTGGCCCCCATGGTGTAGTAGTGGCCAGCGCACCTGGCTACCAACCAAGGCCTCATGGGTTCGATCACCGGCCGGCTAGTTTTCCCGAAAGTGTGATCATCCCAACCGTCACCAGGGTCTGGTTAGTTAAGACAGTTAGGTTTAAGTGTTCCCACTGGTTCCATCCACACCCTCAGACTCACTATCATCTTTGCCTCATCTTGTCGGGACATGGAAAGAGCCTCCACGGCAAGGATGTAAGGTTGGTACATTTGGGGGTCCCTGGGTAAAGTTGTACATAAGTACCGTCTAATCTTCCCGCCATGTAGTACAGATGTATATAGTACTAACGGCAGCATACAGTCCTCCCCGGAGTCTCTGCTGCTGTGGTATCAGTGATAGTCTATGTATCTGATGGTTTCCGCTCTTACTTCACTTATTCTGCCTTAAACTTCAAGTGAACATTGGCATTCTAAGCCAAGGGTCCCGGTTCTGATCCCCGTATCCACGTGTAATTTTTTTTTTCTCAATTTACATATAATATAAATTGAGTAAAAGTAATTTATTATTAATTTTAACTCTGAGCATTAGTATCCAAATTAATATTAACTATTTATCACGTGACCTCGATCATAAACTCACGCTTTTGTTATGATCTTATATGTCATACTTTAAACTAAACAAATCTACCTTCTTGTATGACCTCCTGTTTTAATACACAATGAATTTTAGAAAGCTTCAAATCCTAACCCCTTAGCTAAGACAGCAGCGCGTTTGTTCATAAATATTCCGGGTTCGATTCATACTGAAACTGAGAAGTAGATGATTCCTAGTGTTCACCTTTAATTATGATTTAATCAACGATCAAAGAACTGAGCTTTTTCTCTGTTCGAAAGTTAAGATATTTTATAAGTTAAAAAAAACATTATCTCACGAAATAATAAAAGTAATATTACATAATCTTGAGACTTCCATTTATTCACATTTTCCCACTAATTAATTATCTGCAATAAGACCTTAGACTCCACGCTTGCAGCACAAACTTCCTAGAGGTTCATATATTTCGAGAAGTGATGAAGTTTTCCCCTCTCAATGACGTGGGAAATTCACAACACGCACGAGAAAGTGAGCTGAGTCCTCTCTGCCAACAGTTTATTGTTCGCTTTATGTTTGTCGAGGAGGGATTCCCTAATGACCTGCACTTATCACTGCGTTGGTAACGTGATCAAGACTTGTGTGGTGCAAACATAGGAGGGTCATCGATACACTATGATACTCGCCACAAACGATAACCTTTAAATAGTCAACGATAAAAATGTAATACCCGCTTTATGTTTAGAGTGGGATTGTAGGATACGGGAGTTAAGGGGAATGTTCTTGCAGTTTATATTAAAAAACTCATTTATTTTATTTTGGAATAAATAAATTAAATATTGTTCCAGTAGATTTTCTTCACATGGTGATATCAAAAGTTATTGACTATCTCTCATGAGCGTAATGGTATTAGATGGGAAACTTTTAATAAAAAGAGAAAAAGTTTTCATTAAATTCCAGGATATTTTTTATGGGTATTTCACAACTGTTGATATCACCATGTAAAGAAAATGTATTTCTCTGTTTCTACTGGCGATATATTCGATTTTTGTCCAAAACACTCCCACCTTAAGGGGGCATCCATAAACCACGTAAGGCTGTTGAGATGGAGGGGGCGGGGGGAAGCTCTAATATTTACTTGGTGTTATATGGTGGGAAGTCTGGACACATCATGGTGTTACGTAACACAAAAACTGTTTATTTTTCAAATACTCGTCTGTATATGCATTTAAAACCGTACATACAAATAGTAAAGTATTGTAAAATGCTTTGAAATCGTTCATATTTAGGATTTAAAATAGTATTAAATGTTAGTCCCTCATTTAGTATCATAAAACAATCACATTCATTCTTGATTTAAAGCTACGTACCATAGTTTTAGAGGGAGTGTGGCTAAACGTTTACATGTTACATGTAAGATCTCAGAAAAAGATAAGAAAAAAACCGTTACGTGGTTTACGGAATGCTTACAATTATTTTTAATATTTAAAAAAACTACTTTACAAATGCCCCCTCTCTTTTCTAAAGATCGCCAATAATGTGAATTCAATCTTTAAAACATATAAAATATAATTATTATAAGATAGAGCATTTAATATCATGTTAACTTTATGGGCAAGGCTAAATTTTAAGACCAGGCTTACGACTTGATATTATAAAGGTATAACTTTTCATACATTAAAATTGAAAATTTCCAATAAGAAAAAATACAGAAATAATTTATATTTATTACAATCAACCCGCTTTGATGGTCAAATGGATCAAGGCGTAACCCTCGCGATAGATTGTACTACAAATGACAGGGAGATCGAGGTTTCGAATCCAAGTGAAGTGTACTGAGGATAGTTCATCTTAAATGGTTTTACACTCTCCTTCCCCACGAATGCGGGTAAACCTCCTCTAATTACAACCTTCTTCATTCCTAACTCAATCGCGTAACTAGTACATAATATTCTTACAGCCCGAACGGGTAATGAACAATTGTCCCATTAAATGTCTGTTTTAAATATTATTTCGTTATCATATTGCTTAACGTGTCGTGAAAACTGATTTTCTGAATAAGATTGTCGATAGGGTAAAGTTAGGGATTAGTCTAGGGGGTGGGGGGGGGGCAAAGAGGGCAGTCTCGCATTCCAGGTGGCCACATTTCCCCCAAAAATGATTAAATTCAATCACAGTTATTCTAAATAGGATTCCATTCTAGATTTCTGAAAACTAACTTTGTGTAATTTAATATTTATGTTATTCGAGTAATTTGCTGCAGTATATTAGAATACGCCACCATTATACTACCGCTGTCGGTCTACAGAAAACTAACGGTGCAATGGTGCAAGGAGGAATTTACTTATGTAACCAATTGGCCTGATTGTTTGCATTTAATAAAGTACAGTCATTTAATGGGTTGATCAATATTCCATAACATAAAACATGAGAAATTATTAAGTAATACAATTACCGAGTACATATATCAATATATTATAACGGATTAATGCTAAAACTAAAAAACTGCCGTACAAATGGGGGTGGGCTGAGATTTTTTTTTTTTGCTCCAGGCATCACATTTTCTTAAAACAGCCCTGTGTAAACGGGGTACTTAGAATGAGTTTATATATCCAAGGGAGTAGTGGCCCCGGAAAAGTTTGGGATCCCCCGTTTTAGGGGAATACACAAAATAAATGTCTGGTAGAAAACATTGACAATGTGGCATCTGTCGTAACAGCTTTGACGAAGAAGACGTGGGCGAGTAATATTTAGTTTTATCACCGCGTCTCGCTACCTGTTCCAAAGGGGTAGGAATGAGGAAGGAAGCATTTCAGAGGTAATCTACCCGTATCTGCGTGGAAGGAGAGTGGGAAACCATGGAGGAAAAAACACCCTCCTAAGGTGGTTCAGGAAAGTAAGTGGGCTATGATTAGTCTGAACTTGTCTAGCGCTTGACGGAGGATCTTTTCTTTCTTACAGGAGGTATATCCCTCCTTCCCCTCCTCCTTCATACTCTATAGAAGAGCTGAAGGTTTTTTGGCACCATTTACTCCTGACCTTGACACTAATAACAGTCTCTAGAGGCCAAGGCCTGGGGCAGACAATACCGCAGACACAATCATGTCTGCCATTTCGGTATCACTCTAGCACTTTGACAGATGTTTGATGACACTTGAGCACCTAGGTATCACTCGCTCTTAGTTATTGGAAAAGGGTGGGGGGTGGAAGAACAAGGTAATCAACCTGCTTCAGCGACCGCATGGTCTAAGACGTCACTCTCGCACTGCCGATGACGGAGAGATTGGAATTCGAAACCGGTCGGGTATACTGAGGGTGGTTTTTCCTCGGTAGTTTCTCACTCTCTCTCTCCCTCCATGCATATGCGGTTACACTTACTTTGAATTCAATCTTTCTCATCCCTAAAACCCCTAACGTAATTTGTACATATGCGTGTAGCCCGAACGGGTAGTAAGACGCGGTGCTAAATATTATTATTATTATAACTAGTCTCTGTTAAAATAGAGTTTAGTAGATGTTATAAAACTTGTTGTATATGTCGAAATATGTATTATTAAATTATATAATTCAAATCAATTCATACTATTTAAAGATGTAAATATTATTGTGGGTGTCGGGGGTGAAGCGAAAGAGAATTGGGCTTTTACGTTGACATTTTGAAGACTCGCACAACCTGCAAATTAACGACATGAATAATATGATAACGGAATAAATTATATAATTCATATACAATAAGCTATCTTGATTATTTAAACATTCCTAAAAACGTGGATTTTCAATTTTTTTGAAAAAATAATTCTTTTTTGCTTTAAGGGCACTAATCATGTTCAATTTGGGCATATTATTGGGCGGGAGAGAGGTGGCTAGTATTAACCTATCCAAGGTCACTTTTATAAGCTTGTGTTGACTTGTCCAAGGTCACTTATATAAGCTTATGTTGACTTGTCCAAGGTCATTTGTATAAGCGTGTTGTGACTTGTCCAAGGTCACTTGTATAAGCTTATGTTGGCTTGTCCAAGGTCATTTGTATAAGAGTGTGGTGACTGGTCCAAGGTCATTTGTATAAGCGTGTTGTGACTTGTCCAAGGTCACTTTTATAAGCTTGTGTTGACTTGTCCAAGGTCATTTGTACAAGCGTGTTGTGACTTATCCAAGGTCACTTGTATAAACTTGTGGTGACTTGTCCAAGGTCATTTGTATAAGCGTGTGGTGACTTGTCCAAGGTCACTTGTATAATCTTGTGTTGACCTGTTCAAGGCCGCTTACATGATCGTGGACGAGATGCATGAGGAGCACCCTGAGCTACTCAAGGACCAGTATTGGGACGAAGTGGTTCCCAAGGACCTCCCCTACACAGTGGCCTCGGAGATATACCGCAAATCCGAGCCCAAAGGATCCGCTGAGATGTTCCTCCAGATCAAACCTGCGGACTCCATGTACGCCAACGTGCTACCCTCAAGGAAATCCACTGTGGACGATATGTACGCCGACTACGTGAGTATAGTCACACTAAACCTAAATTATCTATCTTAGGGCCAGTTTCATAGTCAAATTTAGTACGCCTCAAGTGCGGCGCTACACTAAGTACATGACGACACCTACCTATACCAGAATGGAATGGGCCAGTTTCCTACGCGATAACGGCCCATTCCATTCGAGTTTAGGTAGGTGTCGTCATGTACTTAGTGTAGCGCCGCACTTGAGGCGTACTAAATTTGACTATGAAACTGGCCCTTAGTTTGAAACTCACCAAACTTATTGACAGCATTGCCTACCCAATCATTAAATCATAAATATTTGCATTCGTTAACGATGTTACCAGGAAGCACCATCACACTAAGAAGCAATGTACGAAGAAGAAAGAAAGGAAATAAATTGAGTAGCACCAGCTTGCGAGGGCAATTAAAAATGCTTACAAAAAGTTTTTGGAATCAAAATATAGACTCTTTATACAGTGTAGGACCTACCATATTTATTTATTATATTTTCCACAGTTATAGCCTCCTATAAACCTTTTTTCTTCTATTGTGTCTTCGTGTGAGCCCTTTCTCCCACAGTTACGTCTTTGTCTAGCCCTGTTTCCCGTTGTTGTTCCCCAGGAGAGTGTCGACACCCCCCTGGTGGAGCGACGCAAGAACTGGTTTCAGAGGCAGTTGACGCGCATGGGCTCGTCTCGCTCCTCCATCACCACATACAGCACCGGACCGTTCGGCCCCCGGGGGCGGCACAACTCTGTATACTCGAGCCCCGACATGCCCATACCTCAGCACCCCCCACACCCCCACCTGCTGCACAAGGCGTCCTTGTACGATCGACTGGTGGGGAGGAAGTCCGTCCGGGGTCAAGTGAGGAGGCAAGGTAAGTCTACACCGCGTGGTCTACAGTATACAACCTATATTATACAGCGTATAGTACATAATCTACACTACACAGTCTACAGTATACAGCCTATACTATACAGCATATAATACATAATATACAGTATACAGCCTATATTATACAGTGTATGATACATAGTCTACAGTATACAACCTATATTATACAGTGTATGATACATAGTCTACGCTACACAGTCTACAGTCTACAGTGTATAATACACAGTCTACAGTATGCAACCTATGTTATTCAGCGTATAATACATAATCTACACTACACCGTCTACAGTATACAGCCTATATTATACAGTGTATAATACATAATCTACAATATACAGCCTATATTATACAGTGTATAATACACAGTCTACAGTATACAACTTATATTATACAGTGTATGATACATAGTCTACACTACACAGTCTACAGTCTACAGTGTATAATACACAGTCTACAGTATACAACCTATATTATACAGTGTATGATACATAGTCTACGCTACACAGTCTACAGTATACAACCTATATTATACAGTGTATGATACATAGTCTACACTACACAGTCTACAGTATACAACCCATATTATACAGTGTATGATACATAGTCTACACTACACAGTCTACAGTCTACAGTGTATAATACACAGTCTACAGTATACAACCTATATTATACAGTGTATGATACATAGTCTACGCTACACAGTCTACAGTATACAACCTATATTATACAGTGTATAATACATAGTCTACACTACACAGTCTACAGTCTACAGTGTATAATACACAGAGTCTACAGTATACAACCTATATTATACAGTGTATGATACATAGTGGACACTACACAGTCTACAGTATACAACCTATATAATACAGTGTATAATACACAGTCTACTGTATACAGTGTGTAATACACAGTCTACAGTATACAGTGTATAATACACAGTCTACAGTATACAGCCTATAATACACAGTCTACAGTATTACACCCTATACTATATAGCGTATAATACATAATCTACACTACACAGTCTATAAAACATAGTTGACACTCAGGGTCAGAAAAAAACCCAACCCTATTGGGTGATATTGGGTTTTATTGGTTTTTTGGTTTTATTTGTTTCTTGTGGTTTAATTGAAGATATTATGTATGTTATCTGATTAAACCAATAATTCAAATATAGTAATTATTATGGATCCCGCGATACATATTTTAATTTTAATATAGTAAGGAAAGGAGTAATAAGAGACATAGTAAAGGAAAATAATAATGCAACAATGTAATTCTTCACAACAATACTGTATAAGCTAGCAGATTGAAAAATAAAACTTTAAATAGAAAGAGGGGGTAGGGGAGTGGAGGGGAGACCATGCATCAAATAACTGACAAGACAGCTGCAGAATTGATTGGTTGCTTTCTTTAGTTAAAGTTATCTCATTTGCTTTTATGACAACGTATTGTTTCTAGGGCCTAGCATTAATACAGTGTAGGTAGCTTAAAATAATACTATCCCAAGTGAGTTGCTAGTTGGGTATATTATTTTGTTCAACCAATTAAAACATATTTTATAGCTTAATATATTGTATAAATTCTGTAATTTCAAAAATTGTGTATAACACCAAATACAATTCAATGTATTATTTATTGTTGGGTTTGAACCAAAAGGTTTTCAACAGAATAACTAGACATTTTCAAAAATTAAACTATTGATTTGTATTCAAATATAATAGTGTTTTTTAAGTGTTTTTTTAGTAAAACCCAGCTTAGTTTTTTTTGGCTGGCTAAAATTATAACAACCCTGTTGACACTACACAGTTAATAATACTCAGTCTACAATATACAGTACATAATGCATAGTTTACACTACACTGTATACACAACAAAGTTTATAATACAAAATATACACTACAGTCTACAAATATTGTATATACTATTCTGTCTACACTATACTGGCAAACAATATAGTCTACACTCTACACTACATAGTCAATATCAGGATCTATAAATGTTAAAGATATATCCATTACAAAGTATAAGGGCATATGTTGTACACTAAGTCTGACTATAAAACTGGCCCTTAGACTCAATTCATCAACAACTAGTGTACGATGGCCTGGAGGAGACGAACAAGGTTGGCTCAAGGGTAGAGCATTGGCGAGAAATCTAAAGGTCCTGGGTTGTATTCCAATGTCCATATTGTCATTTTTCACTTTATTAAATGTGATTCATCTATCTTAAATTAGTGTGTGGATAACATTGACGTATTAGTTTGTGATACACATGAATTTTGAATTCATAACAAGAGTCTTATTTCCAAAGTTTTAAAGTCAAATATTATCAAGTAGTTTAATTATTTTATTTTTTAATTTTAATGTGCTCAAAAACAGTTCGCGATGAAAATGTTCATTCACAACTCTCCTAAATAAAACGTATAAGTTAAACAGACTTGTTTCGAATGTCGAGGGCGGCCATGTCCAAACCATTATTGGCACGCCAAATGAACCACAGTGGCACAGGCTGGAAGAAGTCAGACGGGTTCAATAGACCGGCCAGATGGTAAAGACCACCTCACTCATATGTGCTCGGCCATGTGGTCGGTTGAAGGGGGGAAGGGAGAACAGACAAATGAGCTAGTACGACAAAAGAAAGTGATCTCCCTCGTTTAAGTTTCCACGGCACGCCACTGGCCAGACAGGGTAGGGCTGACTAATATTTATCGAATACGGTAGCATGCTCCTCTTAGAGCACAGGATCTTAAAATGTGGGTCGCGACCCCTGAAGATTCTAGGGGTCGCAGAAAACATGGACAAATGTGAGTAAATGAAATAGTTACTATAGAACGTATTTTTGTTAGCACCGCGTCTTACTACCTGTTCAGGTTGTACGCCTATACAGTAATTACATTAATTGGTTGGGGATTAGGAAGGATTAATTTAAAGGAAGTGCACCATCATTTGCGTGGAAGGGAATGAAAACCCATTTAGGAAAACCATCCCCAGTTCACCAGACCAGGATTGAATCGGCAGTCTATCACTAGATTAGCGCATTAGACTATGCGGCCACGGAAGTGGGTTATAGAACTATTAAATTTTAAAATAAAAGACAGCCTTTCATTCTATATTTGTTAACTTTATTACAGAAATAAACGTCATCCGTCATGAGCCCACGAACACAATTTTAATAATAATTAAATACATTTAACTAAGATAAAAACCGTTGCTTAAAATATGAGTTGTTAAAATTGTATTTATTATGTCAAAATAAGCATTTTAAAATTATTATTATTATTATTATTATTATTATTACCAATATTAATGTTTGTAAATTATGTTTTTTTTTAAATTTTCTTATATTTATCTCCATAAGTAGAGATTGAAAATAAATATTTAATCAATTATATTAAATGTAACTCCATATATGCATCTGTTGCAATAAATAAATAAAAAAATCTCGTTTTGTCTCAATCTACTCAAAAACTGACACTACCCTAAAGTATAAGATAAAAAAACTCAACCATTACTGTCTGGAGTCGTTAGTAATTTTGTCTATTGAAAAAGGCCCGCTAGTAAAAAAAAAAAGTTTTAAAACTTGTGATCTAGTTCAGTTTTTTGTTCGCTTATCCCTAAATATAATTTCCCCTCAACTCTGTACCGCCCTAGCTGTTGGTGCATAATGCGAGCTATACATACTCTGTAATCTATATCTAAAATAAATTATATCCAAAAGAATGTATTAAATAAAATAATAAGTAGATGACCTGGCGGTCTAGGAATAAGGTTTTGGACTTCTATGCTGGGGTCCGGGGTTCAATCCTCGGTCCCGGCACAGATTTATCTGATTACCAAACCCTTCCTTCACCTCTGACAAAGACGTGTATTACTCACAACTTGTGAATGTGTGGAATGCCAGGCCTCCACCGTGGTTCGAATCCCACGTTAAACTGTAGGTCGTCCATTTCATCTCACAATCACCCTACCATTACACATTGGCATAGATGCGTACAAACCGAACGGGTTATAAAACGCGGGGCTAATAATAATAATTAATAACAAGTAACCCATTAGAAGTATCTGCGTGCCCCCAGTGGTGCGTTGTGCGTGTACACCAGGTTGTTACCTTTGCGTGCCCAATCTCTTTTAATCAACGAGACAGCAAAATTATTGTTCCAAAACCACGTAGATCGGGAGCTAGGCCCGTATTTGTTTTATAGCAGGACACATTTTAGTCAAATCTAGATTCGATACTAAATTTTCACAAATAAATTTTTTGATATTGTCCTTTCTTTATGTTGTTGTAATGCAACCAGTGTAAATTAGTATCAATGGTGTTTTTCTTTTTAATCTAATTAACAAACTATTTGTTTAAGCTACGTTTAGTTTAACATAACTTCATATGTGGTTACGCTTTCATTATAATAGATTACTGGTTAGAAGGATTTTGGAGTTGGAATCCTGTTTGGGTGTTCTCAGGCTATTTTCCTAAATGGTTTCCCACTCTCTCTCTCTCTCTAATATATATTATTTGGGCAAACGTGAGTACATTTCTATTAAAATTTTATCTTCATAATCCCTATTCCATATGATAAATTAATATACGCGTAACGCCCGCTTCGGTGGCTGCATGGTCTAACGCGCTACTCTCGCAGTAGACTAGACTGCCGATGGCAGAGAGATCGAGGTTCGAATCTTGGCCGGGTGTGCCGAGGGTAGTTTTTCCAAAACTGTTTTCCACTCTCCCTCCACGCAAATTCGGGTACACTTTAAATATAACCTTCACAATCCCTAAAACCATTAACGTAATGAGTTCATAAGCGTATAACTCGAACGGGTAGTAAGATGCGGTGAAAAAATATACATACCGTAAGTTAAACTTGTGTCAGCAGGATTGAATGTTAGGTTTGATTTCTATTATCTTATTAATTATATTTTCTAAGCCATTATTACTGTTATAGTCTTTTATCGAATAGAGGTAACTTCTTTATGAATCCAGACTAGCTAGTTTAAAATAAGTTTCTAAAACACACCTTCAATAAATTTGAAAGAAAAAACACTTTAACTCAAATATGGAACGAAAAGGGGAAAGTTGGAGATATTTCCAGCTAATTGTCGTTCGAGAAGAAAGATACTTTGTGTTTCTCATCACATCCTACACGCTATTTGTCCAGATGGTGTTGGACGACCCTCGTTACGTCCTAAACACAATGAACGGTGTTCCATCAGCTGTCAAAGTGCGGCCTAAATTCCCTCACACCCACCAGACAGCTGACTACGTGGTACTACTTTCGACCATTATTTATATTGAGATTTGGGGAGGGGTGGACCAGGACACCGGGAAATATTCTTGTAGACAGGGTGGACTGGGACACCGGGAGATTTCCTTGTAGACAGGGGTGGACCGGGACACTGGGAGATATCCTTGTAGACAGGGGTAGACTGGGACACTGGGAGATACCCTTGTAAATAGTGGTTGACTGGGACACCGGGAGATTTCCTTGTAGACAGGGGGGACTGGGACACCGGGAGATACCCTTGTAGACAGGGGTGGACTGGGACACTGGGAGATACCCTTGTAGACAGGGGTAGACTGGGACACTGGGAGATACCCTTGTAAATAGGGGTTGACTGGGACACCGGGAGATTTCCTTGTAGACAGGGGGGACTGGGACACCGGGAGATATCCTTGTAGACAGGGGTAGACTGGGACACTGGGAGATATCCTTGTAGACAGGGGTAGACTGGGTCACTGGGAGATATCCTTGTAGACAGGGTAGACTGGGACACTGGGAGATATCCTTGTAGACAGGGGTGGACCGGGACACTGGGAGATAACTTTGTAGACAGGGTGGACCGGGACACTGGGAGATTTCCTTGTAGACAGGGTGGACCGGGACACTGGGAGATATCCTTGTAGACAGGGTGGACTGGGACACCGGGAGATTTCCTTGTAGACAGGGGTGGACTGGGACACCGGGAGATTTCCTTGTAAACAGGGGTGGACCGGGACACTGGGAGATTTCCTTGTAAACAGGGGTGGACTGGGACATTAGGAGATATCCTTGTAGACAGGTT
>CABFVX010001089.1:82566-130686 GCA_902151425.1 Timema shepardi
GGGGGGGGGGGGGGCGTAGCGATCTTCTTTATAATTAACTTTTGGAAATTGATATTTTAAATTTGGTGTCCCACTGTGGCGATTAGATAAAGTCACTTAAGTATCGTAGTATCGAAACCCGGTGTTAGCCCGCTTCGGCTGGACAGCCGATGACTGGGAGATCGAGGTTCGAATCCCGGCCCAGCGTACAGAGGGGGATTAACCCAATATGGTGGTCCACACTCCCTTCACGCAAATGCGAGTACATTTCCAATAAATATAACCTTCACAATCTCCAAAACCATTAGCGTAACGAGTACATAAGCGTATAACCCGAACGAGTAGTAAGACGCGATGATGATAAAACAACAAAACACTGTCGATCTAAATACCAACCACTCTCTTCAATTAAGATGGGAGGAATATGCGAACGACTGTGCTACCACCTAGCGTAGAACCGATCCTTTCATTTACAAAAGTTGGCTACAATGGTTTGTTATTCGCGAAAACAGCTGTAGCTCTTCTCGTTTTTTTTTTAACAAATTGCGTGCGTCCGTGCGATTTATACGTGTATACATATTATATAATATTGTGTTGTGCCTTTATTATAAACATAACTGTTCTGTTATTGCTTTCGGAATGATTAAAAAATCAGGTTGAGCTGAATTTAAGAACAGGCCAACCAAAATGCAGCGTAATGAACGTGGCTTAAGTTACAATAAAAGTTTCTCAAGGGATACTTATTTTAGTACTCCTTCAGCTTCAGAATCAAATGCCAAAACGTTCAGTGAGAGTCAAGGTGTTGATATTTTTTCACATTCAAATGTTTATTCAGCTACGTTATCAAGTTATCACGAAGCTGATGTGTGCAGATCTAAATGTGTGCACAAATGTATATCCCATCTACGGTAGTGGTGGTAACTATTTTCATTCCATTTATTTGAGGTGTTTAACGTGCACTTTCTGAACCGACTGATTACATCAGCCCACGACTTATAAACTAACTCAAATTTAGAACAGGTATAATATCCAGCCCCAAGTTGTTAATTAACCACTGTGAAAGTGGAAACCCAAATTCCATCAATGATACATTTTTTGGCCATATTGGGAATCGAGCCCAGGACTCTTATCTCGGTATATCAACAAACTATTTAACCTAAGGGTTTCGCTGGCTCACATTAATAACTGTGAAAATGTACGTTTCAAAATATTTAATTTGTACATTTAATGATTTTAATAATATTGCTGGTGACCTAGCGGTCTAGGGGTTAGGTGTCAGACTTCTATGCTGGCGGCTGGGGTTCAATCCCCGGTCCCGGCAAAGATTTATCTGATTACCAAACCCTTCCTTCACCTCTGACAAGATATCTTGTGAATGTGAGGAATGCCAGGTCTCCACCGTGGTTCGGATTCCACGTTAAACTGTAGGTCCTTCATTTCATCTCACAATCACCCTACCATTACATATTAGCGTAAGTGCGTATAACCCGAACGGGTAGTAAGACGCGGTGCTAATAATAATAATAATAATAATAATAATAATAATAATATTGCTGACCAGGAATGTAAAACTCATATTATACAAAACAGTAGTTTCACCGGTTGTTCTCTAGAGATGTAAAAAGTGGTCTCTTACATTACATTACGAAAACAAATTTAGGGTATTCAAAAACAAGGTGCTTAGAAAGATATTTGGTCCAAAAAGAGATGAAGATATTGGAGAGTGGAGGACGTTACATAATGATGAGTTACATACGATTTACTCTTCACAAGACATAGTTATGATAACCATTTATTGTAAATTACGGTGAGTGGGACATTTAGCGCGAATGAGAGAATCTAGAACCTTTTTCGGGGTATTTAATGGTAAACCATGTGAAGAGACGCAGATGGAACGATGGCATTAGTATAGATCTGAAAGAGATAGGTTGTAATGAGGTGAACTGGATAGAACTATCTTAATATATAGGATAGGGTGTAATGAGGTGGACTGGTTAGAACTAACGATAGTTGGCGTGCTTTTCTAAGAACGGCAATGAGCTTTCGAGTTACTGATGCCATAGGGTAAGTAATTACGTAATAATAATTATATTGCATCAAGTAATTACACCCTGATTTTGGTTGGAGGAACAGTAGAGAAAATTCAAACCTCTTTGCGGCTAACATTGGTAACATTTCACTTTATTATTTATGTTATTTTATAATTATTGAGAATATCTATCAAAAGTGACAGCTACAGATAACATGACTTGATGTATAAATATATTAAAACTGTTTTAGTAGCTTTGGTAGCTTACTTCTACTGTTCTTCCTACCAAAATCATACTACAAGTACAAACACACACACACACATTGGTGAGAACGCATTTTTGGTATCACCGGTTCCTACTATCCAGGTTATGCTCATATATTATAAATTACTCCCGCCACGGTGGCGTAGTTAGCTAACGTACTAGTCATGTTGAGCTAGACTGCTGAGTACGCGGAGATCGAGTTTCGAATATCGGTCGGGTGAACTGGTGGGGAGCGGGGGTCGTCCTAAGTGTTCTCCACTCTCTCTCCACGCAAATGTGGGTTCACTTCCTCTAAACTGAACCTTCCCAATTCCTAATACATTAGCTTAATTAGCACTTAAGCGTATAATCCGAACTGGCAGTAATACGCGGTGCTAAATGAAATGAAATTATATAAATTACTCTAATGGGGTAGCGATGAGGTAGGAAACATTTAAGAAGTAATCTACCCTAATTTTTATAGAAGGAGAGTGGGGAAACGATTTAGGGAAAACTAGCCAAATTAGACCCGACCGGGATTCTAACACAGATTTCCCTGTAAATAGCAGACCAAACTAACACGAGACGCCTTTTAGACGTTTCGGACAGAATAGCGTATAGCATGCGAATTAAAAGTCAAACACATCTCTGGTGTTTAGGTGACGGGTAGACTTGGGTTGTAATTCAGGGCTGGTGTATTGAAGGTGTTCTTCCTTAAATGGTTTTCCACCTTGCCTCCACGCAAATGTGGGTTACGTTTCCTTTGAATTCTAACTTCGGCGTCCTTACACACAGGCGTGATAAAGAAAAAGTGTAGTGTCCGGACCGGTGGTAAAATGCAGTAAAAAAATAAAAAAAGTATATAATAAAACTAATCAAACATGTTTCTATAGGCAACACACCACAAGTTTGTGAGACTTTTCTCGGCTGGTTTGAGTTTGAGACCCCCGGTATAAGGCAATGATCTCGCATAAATGCCCAAATCCCGGTCGTTTGTAATGAGAGTAGATTTTCATAGACGGTTTTCCACTCTCTATACAAGAAAATACAAGTACACTTACTCTTAAATTCGACTATCCTAATCCTTAACACAATAGCATAATTACTACATCTGCGTGAAACCCAAACGGATAATACGACGTGGGGCTAAACTAAAATAAAATTAAAGTCTTTTAACTTAAGAAAAAGACACCAGTATTCGTACTAAGTTATCCGGATTCGTATCGCAGTAGCTGTTTTCGTGAAACTCTGAGTTTAATAAGTATGAAGTGGGCAGACTTATTATTTAACTGACACGTAATTGCTTTTAAGAAGTTCGAAGATTTATTTTTATTTGTTGTTGTAGGCCTATAATAAATACACATGTACATATGTAATTTGTTTTATGTGTTGTATATACATACTAGTAGGCCTACATACATTATATGCCTTTAAATTTTAGTAGGCCTAATATATTTTCACTGTATTTTAATGTGAAGCCCTTTTTTTCTATAAGATCAACTATCCGGATTTACCACCAGACCCGGGCCTAGAGAGCAACTCTCTGGGGGGCGCCACTTGAGGGCGAATGCTAAGGCACTTCTGCCAAGATTTTTTTTATGTATATATATATATATATAATTTAATAAACAAGTCTACGTAGAAATAAGGCACTGAGTAGGCTATATTAAACAAATTGACATTTATTATTATTATTATTATTATTATTTAGCACCGCGTCTTACTACCCGTTCGGGTTATACGCTTTAAGTACTAATTAAGCTAATGGATTATGAATTTGGAAGGTTCAGTTAAGAGGAAGTGAACCCACATTTGCGTGAAGGGAGAGTGGAAACCCGTTTAGGAAAAAAAACCTCAGTTTACCCGACCGAAATTCGAACCTCGATCTTCCCGTCCTCAGCAGTCGGACCCAACACGACTGGCGCGTTAGCCAACAACGCCACTGAGGCGGGTAGTTGACATATACATTTTTGTTCTTTAATATCCATCGTTGGCCCCTTTTGAACGTATTCGGTTACGTAATGAACAAAAGCTGAGCGTGCTGCGACCGATACTGCCAGCTCTCCCACATAATTATATTTGCTACTGTATTTATTTAGGGATAAATTAATTTATTCATAATATTTAATATGTTAGCAGGAGGTAAAAAAGTGTATATTTAATCGTCCCACATAAGCTTTTTGTTACTTAGAAATGTTATTTATTCAAAATATGTGGCCTAGCACTAACAGTCTAAAATTTGTAACTAAGTTATTTTTAACACCGGAAACTCACTTTTTTGTTTTCCTGATGTAAAAAGGCGGGGGACGGGGGTGTACCGTCGACAAGGGGCTAGCGAGCTTCAAAATGTAAATCCGGCCCTGATTATACAGACTAACCTAGATAGTAATTAGTCCGGATAGTCGGGTTTTTCAATGTGGCCTCTATGGTTAAGCACGTTTGATACGCCTGCCTTAGTCCATTCAAACACTGAAGTGGTATTTTTTATACTTATTAAATTGGGAATCCCTGCCTAACGCAATCACTCTGTTTCTCTCTCTATTTATTAAAATATAATCAGGACACGCACGATTTCAGTTTAAAAACTGGCGCACATTCCTAATTTTAGTGGAAGAGGAAGACTTCTAAGTGGAATGGAGTGCATTCCTAGCAGATCAAGACACATGACATATAAACACACTCTCGCCCTATCTATATCCTGCATTATAGTCCTTCATTTGGCGCCTCAGCCCTCATATTAGTCAAGAGTGTAGGACCCAAAGAGCGCGTACAGCCATGGGCAAAACTTGGCTTCTCTTCAGCCTTTATATTACTATTTTTCTATCACCGCGTCTTACTAGTTACTATCCGTTCGGGTCATACGCCTATGTATTAACTACTCATATGTTATGGATTAAGAAGGTTGAATCTAGAAGAAGTGTACACACATTTGCGTGGATGTAGAGTGGGGAAACATTAAGTGAAAACAACCCTCGGAACAGCTAAATGGGATTTGAACCCCGATCTCCTCATCATCTACAATTAATATATTGTGAGATTTAAACCAGAGGTGGGCAACATGGTTTTCGAAAAACCACAGGTGTGATGAATAAGAAGTGAAATTATCCACACCATCTAAAAAAAAATAGATCAATTATATTGCTCAATACTCGCCTCGGTGGCGTAGTTGGCTAACGCACTTGTCGTGTTGAGCTCGACTGCTGAGGACGGGGAGATCGAGGTTCGAATCTCGGTCGAGGTGAACTGGGGGTGGTTTTTCCTAAATGGTTTTCCACTCTCCCTCCACGCGAATGCGGGTTTACTTCCTCTTATTCAACCTTCCCAATTCCTAATCCATTTGAGTAATTAGTACTTAAAGCGTATAACCCGAATGGGTAGTAAGACGTGGTGCTAAATATTATTATTATATTGCTCAATTGAACTTTTAAAAAAAACACCGTTTGAACAAGTTTATTCAAATCATGAGTACATTATTCAGTTACACCAACTGCCCCAGACGTTATGATTAAAATTGTTCAGATTGAAGATGTAAGACAATTTAATGTGAAATTTTACCATTCTTTTATTTGAAGTCAAAGATGAAACCAAGTGTTGGGGAAAGGGAGTGGTGAGTCAATGACTTATTCAGAAAGTGAAATACTTCCAATTGTATGCAGGAAATGTGAAGTTACAAACAGAAAAAAGCCGTCATAAAAAATATATATATATTTTACTGTCAGAGCTGGCAAACTCAAATTCTTCACACTTTCATAACCAATTCACCATCGTGTGGCGATTGGCGACAGGGTTGCCCAACCCGGTCTTAGACCACGTGGCCGCCGAAGCGGATGATTAGTTATCTACCAAAGTTGATCTATCACTAAGAAAATTATTATTAGTATTATCATTATTATTATTAGCACCGCGTCTTACTACCCGTTCGGGTTATACGCACTTACGCTAATGTGTAATGGTAGGGCGATTGTGAGATGAAATGAAGGACCTACAGTTTAACATGGAATCCGAACCACGGTGGAGGCCTGGCATTCCCCACATTCACAAGATGTCTTGTCAGAGGTGAAGGAAGGGTTTGGTAATCAGATAAATCTGTGCCCGGACCGAGGATTGAACCCCGGCCGCCAGCACAGAAGTCTGACACCTTACCCCTAGACCGCCAGGTCACCCCACTAAGAATAAATCTCAACATTAATTCCAAAGAAAGTTAACAAGGCTCTTTAATTCTACCCAGTAAACTCCGGGGACTTGCAGCAAGTTTTTAAAATACAATATTAATATTGTCCGACACCCTAGCTCAGTCGGTAGTGTGTGTGTCTATTGAGATCACGATTCCAGGTTCGATTCCTGGCATGGCCAAAAACTTTATCATTGGTGAAATGTGGGTTTCCCATTTCGCAGTGATGAATTAATGTTCGGGGGACTGTATGTTGTGTCTGTTCTAGACTTAAGTTAGTTTATAAGTCGTATGTTGATATAATCAGTCGGTTCAGAAAGTGCACGTAAAATAAATACCTCAAATAAATTAACATTAAAAAAAGATACAGTATTAATAGTTGAATCATGTTTAGTGATGAACAAAACGCTTTACCGACGTTTTACTTTACATCCATTACGGTTTCCAGTCTGTGGGCACGGTCACTTTTTTTTATTAAAGCCCTATATTTTCCACTATTAGGTTGCTAGGCCTGTCTTAGCTTCATATACCTTATAATAGAACTTAAGACTAAAATAGACACAACATCCAGTCCCCGACGGTTATTTCATCACTGTGAAAAGGTAAGCCCACATTTTACCAATTATATTTCTCTGGCCACGTCAGGAATCGAACTCATGACCCTTAGCTCAGTAGACAGACACGCTACCGACTGAGATAAAGTGTCTTTACCGACACGTGCTTAGTCATAATGTTATTCTTGTCTGCTTTCTCTTTTCTATGGGTCACATATTACTGTCAACCAACATGTCCATGACCATTATGTTAATATTAGACCCACCACGCCACCAAACTAATCTTCCAGATCTGCTTTCAACACCACAATCATTTATCTAGAGAAGAACATAAATTCCGGCTAGGTTTTTTTTTCTTTTCTTTTTTTAAGGTTGTATTTCCTGTCTTGTCCCTGAACTCATCCTTTTAACCTTCACCTTCAAGAAAATGTCCTGGTTCTATCTTTGAACTTTTAATGTCACCCGGTTGATGATTTATTGTTCACAAATAAATAATGTATTCCGGGTCAATTTCAGTGAAGGTAAATAAATTCTTTCACGTGTTTTAAAAGAAATGTGATCGTTTATAACAATCAACCGATGTAAATCTCCATAAATTTGTGTCATTTTATCCTATATATTCTATTATTTTGTAGGTGCTCTCACTAGAAATCGAATCGTGAAACCTTCTAAGACTTGAATAATAAGAGACAATAAAACTGTTTTTCAAGGTCACCTAATAGGAGCTAGTGCATTGTCTTTTAAAAATATTTATAATCAATTCAATGAAAATGTAAAAAAAAATCTTTAAATTTTATTTATTTATTATAATTATTTCAAAAATAAATTAATGTTATATTAATATTAAATCAAATGTGAGAAATGTTTTTTAACAGTTTTCTGGCTCGAGGTAAAATATTATTTTCGAGTAGCACAGAGCACATCCCCCGTTGTTTTAAAGAACACAAAAAATTTTTTTAAATAATATGTTCAAATAAGTTAACTTGCAGCAAATAATAATCTTCACTCGACACTATTTTTTTTTCACGGGATTCTAACGTCTATCTTTCAATCACCGACAGTTCAATCCAACACGAGAGTGACGCATTAGATTATGTGGGCACCGATTCGTGTGCCACCACCACTGCTAAATTATTTTCCCGTGGGGGCCTCAGGATCACGCGTATTTCAGATTTAAAACCACTTATCGGTGACTTGGTGGTCTAGGGGAAAGGTGTCAGATTTCTGTGCTGGCAGCCGGGGTTCAATCCTCGGTCCCGGCAAAGATTTATCTGATTACCAAACCCCTCCTTCACCTTTGACAAGACATCTTGTGAATGTGGGGAATGACAGGCCTCCACCGTGGTTCGGATTCCACGTTAAACTGTAGGTCCTTCATTTCATCTCACAATCACCCTACCATTACACATTAGCGTAAGTGCGTATAACCCGAACGGGTAGTAAGACGTGGTGCTAATAATAATAATAATAATACTAATAATAATAATAAACACTTATCTATGCTGCCAGTGGCACCTTGCCGCAGGAACAGAATCTCGTCGAAGCTTGTTGGACACACTTCTCGGCGACAAAAGGAATACAGACGACCCTGGTCAATTGATACCCGCCTATTTTTATAGTGACCTAGTTTGGCCACTATTTTTATTATTATTATTATTATTATTATTATTAGCACCGCGACTTACTACCCAATCGGGTTATACGCCCTTACGGTAATGTGTAATGGTAGGGTGATTGTGAGATGAAATGGAGGACCTACAGTTTAACGTGGAATCCGAACCACGGTGGAGGCTTGGCTTTCCCCACATTCACAAGATGTCTTGTCAGAGGTGAAGGAAGGGTTTGGTAATCAGATAAATCTGTGCCGGGACCGAGGATTGAACCCCAAACCCCCAGCACAGAAGTCCGACACCTTACCCCTAGACCACCAGGTCACCGCCACTATTGATTACATATGTGAAGATATTCTTGTGTCATCTTAGCTTAAGTTAGTTTCTTCATCGATCATGAAGAAATGAGCCAAACAACTGTAACTTAAGCAAAAATGGTATAAGTCCTTACCGTGATTTATATTGTTGTACTAGTTGTGTTTGTCAGCTCGTCCAAGCAGAGAGTAATTAAGAGCTTACGTCACATGCCAATCAATTCTGGGATACAGTCGGCTAGAAATAGTAAGTTTACATGAACACTATTTATTGCACGTGAATCTTTTTTTTTATTAAACATTAATGGAGATAAAGCTCTAATAGATGTTCCTAATACTCATCATTGTTGAAATATTAAATTATATTGGGATAAAAACTGTATTGTAAAGGCCGTTTTTTGGCAATTTTAGAATGGTTTCACAACTTAGCATTGTGCACAAATCTTAATTCTGTCTTAATAGGGACATACTGTAGTTATTAACAAGAAACTTTGGCTCCCCATTGTTACCGCGGAAAATTTCGAGCTATATTTCAAATACGAATGCACTGCACACATTTTTGGCAAATCGTAGGTCTTTTCTCTTTTACCCACCTCCATACCTCGCGCGAGCCAGGAGCTGAAGTTGGTATGACTCTCCTCTATCTACAGTGCCGTTGAGGTCACGAGTAAAATAGGCATATCAGGATACTAGCATGCACAAGAAGGTATATTTTATCCTGGTGAAATGGTTCTACCTGATCAATATATCACAATAAGTGATGGCTAGTGAATACAAATTTCATGGTTGAACGTAGATTAATTATGAGCAAAATTATATTTGTATTTCTTTCTAAGAGTTTTGATCCATAATTAGCAAGCTCAAATTATAATCTAGGTATTAGGTAATACGGTAACATAAGATGGTGGAAACGGGGCTTGAGGGGGGATGACGTGAGTCAAGGTCCATATATCTATTAAAAAATTAACAAAACACTTTTTGCCATTGTAAATCAAATGTTGCTTCAATAAAACCATTTAGTTTAATTTTGTCAATATATTTATCTCACCTACCTTTTTTTAAGAAGTTTCTGCTCAAATTTCAATATGCTCCTGACAAATATTCAAGAATGGTTGAAATTATTGTGTGTGGAAAATTAAAATAAAAGTTTCCACTAAAGCAATATTTTATTTATTTTGATAAAAAAAAGTGTGTTATAAAAACGGCAAAAGTATTTACTTGTAGTTCCTGTTCCCTTTCATTCTACCATGAAATTCGAAATTCGTAAAAATTTCAAAAAAAGTAACTTGATATAACAATTCTAAGAAATAGGCAAAAGAAATATCTGTGTGTTTGGGAGAATGAAATCATAAAAAAGGACACAATTGTTTTAATAGAATGAATTTACTGAAAATGTGTTATCTTTGTTACTTAAGACGTAACATATTTGAAAAACAAAATAGAATTTGTCAGTGGCAACAAGTACTAAACAACTTTTTTAAATATATTTTTCAACTAAAATTGTACATTTTTAAAGATTTGAGGATTCGAATTTGGATTCGAGACCTGAAATAAAAATATAAGATTCAGCTTCGACTATTATTTGGCAGATTTTTATCAGAGTATTCAACATTCGCTTTATAAACACAGATTATAAAATCACACGATTAACTGAGTTAGTCTAAGACGAATCGTCCAATACCACATTTTCAGCTTTAGCGTCTGAATATTTACTAATTACATATCAGGAGCTCAGATTGAACAGGTTTAACATACATAACACCACCGGGATTCGAACTAGAATATTTTAGACTTATAGCAAAACCTTGTTACTCCTTGGATATCGTGAGAAACAAACTTAAAATGTATTTTTTGAATGTAATGGACCTACCGCAACGGATAATGCAAAAAACCCTCAATAGGACGTGATTCAATTCTCACAATTTGACAAGAGAAAGCACTTAAGAGGTCAGTTGGCCTAACTGTTGTTTATAATCAAGTCTCCACAAGCCACAGACTCACATCATGACCGGGGATTATTGAAAACAAAGGTAACATCAGAAACGTTTAGAAAACAATCTTATAAAAAAAACACCGGTATAAAGTTCAGAAAGCAGCTATAAGGTTAAGAATTTCTTTACAGGTAAAATCATTTTTTTAAAACTTAGGGGTTTGTTAGACAAAAGACTGGGAATTTAACGTATACAAATTGGAAAAGTATTGCTGTCTTAATCCTAAAATAAATGTATCATAATATATGTATATACAAAATTGTAACCGTAAGATTTTTTTTTTTGTACCTAGCGATAATTCTTAGGCATTTTGTCTCTCTTCGAACTCGAAAATTTGGGTAAAATAAATTTCTGTACCGTATGTCTTTCTATCTTCTGCTTGTGTTTTTAAAATGTGTAAGGTTTAAAGGAGAAGTGTACCTGCATTTGCCTGGAAGGAGACTGAAAAAAAATTGGTAAAAAATTGTACAAACCCGCCTCAGTGGCTTAGTTAGTTAACGCGTTAGTTTCATCGAATCTCGTTCAGGTGATCTGGGGTCTGCTGTCCCTAAATTATTTTCAACGCTCCTTCCACGCAAATGCGGGTTTACTTCCTCTATATTCAACCTCCCCAATTCCTAACCCATTAGTGTAATAAGTACTTAAGAGTTTAACCCGAACGGGTAGTAAGACGCGGTGGTAAATTAAATTAATTATAAATCCTACCGGCACTAGTGACCCGATCTCCCCGTCATCAGAAGTCGAGTCTATTGCTGGAGCGACGCCTTTTAGATCATTTGACCAGAGAAGGGCAGTCACTCAAATTAATTGTCTTATAACAGCTCATAATAAGTGATTTGAATTTAAAATTGTAAACAGTCGATCGAGTATTTTCTTAAGGATGACAAATATTGCGAGAGTCACGTCTAAAGCCGCGTGAAAACACTTATTCTATATTAATATAACGTAATATTGATTTTAGTATTAATTTGTTTTCTGTCTAGCTTGCTTGTCAAGGAAAAATATCGTCTTAAAATCCGAGGAGAAATTATAGGAGATATCTTAACTTTAAATCCAAAGAGAAACCTTAAGACTATAGTAACGATAATAACATGAAGGGAACTAGTTCTACTGTTCACGGAGCTACTAGTAAGACTGTAGTAACGATAATAACATGAAGGGAACTAGTTCTACTGTTCACGGAACTACTAGTAAGACTGTAGTAACAATAATAACATGAAGGGAACTAGTTCTACTGTTCACGAAGCTACTAGTAAGACTTTAGTAACGATAATAACATGAAGGGAACTAGTTCTACTGTTCACGGAACTACTAGTAAGACTGTAGTAACGATAATAACATGAAGGGAACTAGTTCTACTGTTCACGGAGCTACTAGTAAGACTGTAGTAACAATAATAACATGAAGGGAACTAGTTCTACTGTTCACGGAGCTACTAGTAAGACTGTAGTAAAGATAAGAGCATGAAGGGAACTACTTCTACTACAGTAGCCCCATGGCTTCTTTGGTGCTGACTGACAGCTCACAGCTGACTTATGACAGTCAACATTTAGGTATATACCTACATTTTGACCGTCAGAAGTGACAGCTGCTAAACACATGTTTTTGCAGATCATATGGTTCGGCGTAGGGATACATAATTTGGTCTGGTAACTTTTCAAAGCTTTTAGCTGTCAGCTGTGAGCTGTCAGTCAGCACCAAAAAGCCATGGGACTACTGTAGTAAGACTGTAGTGACGATAATAACATGGACGAAGCAATATCTACTGTTCATATAACGACTACTAAGACTGTAGTGACGGTAATAATTAACATGGAGTGAGCAATATATATTATTCGTGGAACTACTAGTAGTGTTGAATCAATCACACACCATCGGAACAAGACCGGCGTATTTAATCAAACTTAATAGTATTTCAAGTCCCTTGCAGGTTCATTTGTTCACGGTAAGTGACCGGACACCGCGCGGAGAACTGGACCTTCAACTTGTCTCAAGGACAACCGACGGAAATCCGGTCCTTTCATAATTGCTCCAACTTTACTTTTCCCTTTGCCCTGAATGATGATCACACAGATCTTCGTTCTCAAGCGATCAATTCTCTTTCCTTTTTGGTTTCTTTGGTAGCCTCTTGTTTCAAAAATAGACTAGTTGAGATTGTTTCTTATTTGCTAGAGTACGTGTGTTTGGTTTCATTTCGGTTGGTCTCTACAGGTACAGTCAAAGGTGTAGAAAGGTTTTATCTAGCACCTAGTCTTACTACCCATCCGGGCTATAAGTATATGTATTAACTTCACTCAGCTGTTAAGGGCGATAAAGGTTGAATTTAGAGGAAGTGTACCCACATTTACGTGATTGGAGAGCCAAAACCCACTTAGGAATAACCGACTTTAGTACAGTCACCCGAGATTCGAGCCTAGATCTCCATTTAGCCGTCATTTATGTATTTTGTGAAAATGATGCCTTAATTTTTATATTTATCGTCACCTCTTACTACCCGCTCGGTTTATACGCTTAAGTACTAATCAGGTTAAGGGGTTAAAAATTGGGAACGTTGAATTTAGAGGAAGTAAACCCGCATTTGCGTGGAGGGAGAATGGAAAACCATTTAGGAAAAAACACTCCCAGTTCACCCAACCGAAATTCGAACCTCGATCTCCCCGTCCTCAGCAGTCTAGCTCAACACGAAATAAGCGCGTTAGCTAACAACGCCACCGAGGTGGGTGAGTGACGCCTTACAAGCGCGTCTAGAAAGCTAGAGAGGAACATGCGGGACCTATTTATGTGGTGGAAAGGAGACACAAAAACAATTTAAAAAGTTCACATAAAATTTGTCTCATTTAACCTTGTTTCTGAGCTATAATCATGGCTGTACTCCAGTAATGTGGAGATGCTTAACATTATAAGAAGTGCTCAAAATGGCCGCCTTTGGCCTGAATGCAAGCCTGAATTCGTCATATCGTAAAATTCCGCACTCTTTATAAAAATATGATGTTTTTGTAATAGCCAGTAATAACCCACAGATATAACCTACCTAGTCAACAGGTAGATATTGAGTATGGTATACAAACAGTTGAGTGGAATCACCTGGATGTGACTCGAAAACAAGGCCAAATAGGGCACATGTTTATATGGACTTATTTGTTTTTGTGTCCCCTGTACACCTCTTGGCTGGCTCCCACATATGACATTTCATCTGTCTAAATATCGAGAGAGAAAATATCATTGTAATATTATACATAACTGTATTTCTATCAGTCTAGGATATACTTATGGAATATGGATCATAAAGACACAATTAAGAAGAAATGTAAAATCATGTTCTTTGAGAGATACATATCCCAAGGACTGACGACTATAGCAGTCAATAAAGACAGAATACTTTTCAGTGAATGTGTTCTTTATGTAGCTCTGTTAATCAGGGATGGTTTTTGGGTTGTTACCAGGGCAAGCAAGAGGTTGAAAAGACTGTACTGTTGAACTGTTCTCTTAACCACATGATCCATTTGACCACACACACACACACAATACTGCAGTTAGCGAATGCATGCATGCTTATCGGCTTTAAAGGACAAGTTTGATGCTAGACGAGAGGAAACAACGTACCAGTACAGTCCCGACAAGACTTATTGCCTTGGAAACAACCCATGAGCCACCTCAGGTCCTAAAATAAAAGTTTGTGAAAACCTAATAGCTGTATTCTTAGCCCCGTGAGTTATTTTAGAAGTAGAATTTACTCTACACCTCGCTCTTACGAACGAATTGGAAACTGAATGGTGGTCGCTAGAAGAGCCGCCGCAAGGAGGACCCTGGTCTCCCATTAGACCAGTGGTTCTATGTTGCACATCGTGGCTTATTATGTGTCTGAGATTGGCTGGTTAGCTATGACGGTACCATCTGGTAGAAATCCCATGAATAAAGGGAGTTTAGAAATTGTGATGGTTCCTCGTTGCCTTTTACACTGAATTTTTATGAGCGTGAATGAAAGAGCTTCCCACAATCGACATGAGACCGATGGCTTTACTTTCCCTCCAAAGGAAGTTGAGCTATGGATTTTTATCGCTCAAGAAAAATCAGTTGACCTCGGCTGGGTTTGAACCCACGAGAATGCAATTACGCTAATGGAGCATGGTTGGGGAAAGTAGAACTTAGAATAAATATCATACCTGCATACATATGAGTGGGTGGCCTGGTGGTATAGGGGTAAGGTGTCAGACTTCTGTGCTGAAGACCGGGGTTCAATCCTAGGTCCCGGCACAGGTTTATCTGATTACCAAACCCTTCCTTCACCTCTGACAAGACGTCTATTAATGACAACTTGTGAATGTGGGGAATGCTAGGCCTCCACCGTGGTTCGGATACCATATTAAGTTGTGGGTCCTCCATTTCATCTCACAATCACCCTACCATTACACATTAATGTAAGTGCGTATAACCCGAAGGGGTAGTAAGACGTGGTGCTAATAATAATAATAATAATAATAATAATAATAATTAATACTAATAACACATATGATATGAGTGGAGGGATGGTGGGGAAACTATTTGGGAAAAACCACCCTCATTACACTCAGCCGTGATTTGAACCCTGACCTACCTTCCCCTTAACCCCTATCACCATCAAACCAAACTAAACAACTTGCTTGAGGTTTAGTCTGTGTTCTCACCGATGCAGGTCACAGCATATGTGAACTAGAATATCTTCTTTTTTTAAAAATAAAACAATTTACGTTCTGATCCCTCGTTATAGATTCGTGCTAGCCAAGACCTTAAAAGGCAAACGTAAGTCAATATCAAAGCTAGTTAATCAATGTGACCTTTGCATGCCCATGTTTTGGTTTTTTTAAAGGAATGGTAATGAACCGAACCATTTGACGAAGGAAGCCACAAGGGAGATGTTGTGGTTTCGATCATTCCCCCAACCACCTCCCTAACCCCTCCACCCCTTTATCCCCGCAAACTGGCGCGGAATGGTGATTAAATCGAGTCCGGTCACGACGCTACCTCTACGTACAAAGATACATACCCCGTTCACACTACTAGCCAGTTACCGCTGTAAAGGGCCGTTCTTAAATTACGTAAGGGCTTTTTTTTGTGATTTTGTGATCGTAAAATTTTCTGCCCCTCCTCCTCAATTTTTTATGATTTGGTAAATTATAATATTTTAATCGTTTAATTATTTTTATGTTTATCATTATTAAAACGAAAAATTAGCTGTCATGTGTAGATGTAACTAAAATATTTGTTGCAAATTATAAATTCTATTCTTAAATAATTTCTATAAAACAGTGAAAATCTGTGATTAAAGTTAGGTTAATCGAAGAAAATACTAACCCTCCCTCTCCTACCCTTTTCCAAAACCCTGGCGTAATTTGAGGATGTCCCCTAAAGGTCCGTACAAATCAAGTTCGCGAACTGTTAACGAATAACTACACGAACTCGGTGTGTACTAGAGACCACCAGCAGCTTCTGTTCGGTTTTTGTGTTCAGTTTGTACAGTGAGCACGAGATCGCTAAATGCGCGGTAGCATCAAAGGAAATATTAGCGAGCACGCGGCGAACAACACTTGCAGTGTGGAAGTTCTTATTATGCAGGAGTTTAGTTTTGTAACTAGTTTGTTATTATTAAGTTAAAATATTTTCATATTTCTGTTAGCAGAATGAAATTAAATCAAGGACAGATTGTGAATTTAATCTAAAAATATCAATTGCTTAGAGTAGTTTCTTTATCGCGATCGATGTCATAATCATGAAACTAGTACAGGAAATTATAACATCATCATGTTACTCATTCGATGACATCGACATTTTGCGAACTGCTCTTAAACTACACGGCGAACATGACTTGATTTTTTTTCAAAACATGTGACGTAGACGTTGAGCTCACGAAATGTTTGGGTATATTATAGCCTTCGAACTGCTTGCAAACAGTTGATGTTGGTCTGTACACACCTTTAGAAGTGGGAGAGCATCTCTTCTTGCAGTTAGCGCGTCTATACACCGACTCGGGAGGGACGTGGGTTCAAGACTAACAGGTTGTAAGCCCTACTATTGTAGAAGACTTGTTAAGAGTTCAGATTATTTCTAGAGAGGATCTTTTTAACCGATAAAGCCTGAGGTTCGTGGCTCCAGAAGTGACAAAAGGGGGAGAGACGTTGGTCCTACCAACATACCAACTTTACGATGTAGTCAGCGATTCCTAGACACACAGTCAGTGTATCTTTTTAACCGATCAGACCTGAATATCACTTCTTCAGAAGCGACAGAAGGGAGACAAGACGTCGCTCCTACCAATGTGCCGAGTGAGTGATGAAGACGGGGCCTCCCTTGTTGAGCCGAGTGCCGCGAGAGCCCGGTAAACCGGTGTTCACTTGATTGCTCGTTCACCTCACTCGTTCTATAAGGACGAATGTTCTCTGGAGGTACGGTACAACAGCCCGTCCGTCCACGGGCTCCTGTCACGTTACGACCGATGGACTTGAACAATGATGACACAGGGAAGATTTTTTTTGTATTCAGCTTGTCAAATACAAATTCGCGTATAGGAACATTAGTTGTTTTTGTTTGAGCGTGTGAAGTCTTTCTGGTATCCGAATGTCCACCGTGGTTTGTTATGGGAGTGAAATAGTTTGTTTTTTGTACCTATATATTTTCCTTGTCGTGTTTAATGTGTTTGTGAACGAGTGCGATGGTGTGATGTGGTTGCCATGGCGACGACAAACGCCCGGGCTGCCGATAAGAAGTCCGGTGGGGGTGTCCACGGGGGTTCTATGGGACCTTTTATGTTCATCAGGAGTAGGGGTAGCATACGGAAAGAGTTGAAGAAACAACAGCAGAACACGAAGCAAAGGTAAGTCGTCTTAAGTTCATGTTTCGTCCAGTAAATGACCGGTTACTGTCCGGTAACCATTCTTGAAAGAACGGGTCGCATAATGTAACCTTAGGGCTAAGTGTCCGAGACACTGATAACATTGTTTTATTGGTTTTCCAAGGAATTGGAGGTAGCAGTCTTAACTTGACCGACAACACTATGGCCCTATCTTATAAGCTACACCATGTTGTAACTCGTCAAGGTAAGATTGCTACCTTTCAGGGTAAATGGAGTGTACATTATATAATTGAATTGATTAGTCTCTATTTATATTTTATAGATTTATGTTAATTTTTTATAACACTACACTAATACAATACAATTTTCATAGGAAGAGTCTAATCAGATAGGTAGGAAAGTTATTAGATCTACTTTCACATGTTCATACGCCAGATCATGTGATCAGAAGCTGTCAATTTTAATAAATGTATAATAACAAATATAATAACACTAGTAATAAATTAAAATTCTATCAATGTTGGCAGAAAAAAAAAGTTGTATTTTTTTACAGCGTTCTTCATATGAAAATAGGACTATACCACGATATTGAGAAGGACTATACGTCCTGACTATAGATAATTTATAGGTTTAATGAATGCCCTTTGATAAATAATTATATATTCACCACTCTCATATACAAGTTGACTAATTATTATTGATTGGGCGCGCGTACTAGACGTCAAGTTCTTCTAGTCAGGTCTGCCGGTGACAGAGAAGTCAGGGTTTGATTCCCGGCCGAGTATACTGAGGGTGGTTTTCACTAAATAGTATCCTACTCGCTCCCCCTTCCACGTAAATGCGGGCACATTTCCTATAAATTCAACCTTACTCATTCCTAACACGTTAACGAAATTAGTATGTAGTTGTATAATCCGGACGGGTAGTAAGACGCAGTGCTAAAAAATTAAAAAATAAAATTATCCCTCATTTGTATATTTGAGTTATTTTTGCTTTATAATTCGTGTTTATATAACTTACTTTCTGTTCTATAATTACGAAGAAGTACCCAAATAAATTTAGTTGGATGGCGTCATATCTATTCCTGTGCACGTACGTAATGTGTCATTAAACACATAAAATGATGTGGTTGTGTTTTTTCTCATTCAAACCCTCGGTGTTGTATTTTATAAATATATAGTATTAATTATTTACAAAGCGGATCACACTCCTGTTTTTTTCTTGTTTTTTTTTTCGCCTTCGTAGCTTCCAGTTACGTCACACCGTACAAGTGGTTTCTACCTGACAGGAGGTGCCAGTGACCCAAGCACGCTGGAAATATTATACCTCCACGCGTGGTAAACTCGAAGCAAATTACTCTGGAGGTAGTGGGATGGGGGGAGGGGTAAGGATCCACGTGCTTTTTATAGACAAACGGTTATTATAATTACAATTTAATTTTCTCCTCTCAGAAGACTAAACAAGTTTTTTTTTAATCAGAAAAGAAAACTCTAGCAATGTTAAGTTAGGTTAATGGTAAGGACGTATGATTGATTTAAGAGGCCAGAGTTCGATTTATATCAACTACACTTGCAGTTTTTACATCAAAACATTTTTTTTTTGTCAAAATAAATTAAATACTTATCCAGGAGAAAAATAGAACTTAATTTTATTCACATTCATATCAACAATAATTCTTGAATATCTGTAACTAATGAGCGTGGCGGCATTAGATGAGAAACTTTTTAAATGAAGAGAAAAGTTATCAAATTCTAGCACACTCTTGGCAGAAATTCTAGAACTGCTGATATCATCACGTGAAAAAATTAAACGCTATGCATATACTGGAACAATTTTTTTTATTCTTTTGCAAAAAAAAAAAAGTTTTTCGTATAAAAACAGAGAAAAAAACACAGCCCTTAACTCACGTTCATTAACACCCACCTTTAGACTAGTAGTTCTGTGAACGTTAGATCTCGCTTCCTCAATCCAAAAAAAAATGCTAAGTGCATCATGTTAATAATATTATGTCATATTCTTATCGTTACGACAGTCTTCACATTTCTCTTTGGATTTCAAGTTTAAATATCTCCTATAATTTCTCCTTGGATTGGAAATGGATTTTTCCTTGATGATCAACTTAGACAGGAAAATAATTAATATTAGATTCCACAGAACATTATATTCATTGAGAATAACCGTTATTCATTTAGTTTAAGACTTCATCTTGAAACGAGTAACCAGATATAAAAAAAACATGTTTATACTTTTTTTTTTGCTTGGGTTCATTTGCTCCTGCACAATTTAGTTAAAATTGATCCACACATTGGACAGTAATCGCGAAGTAAACATCAGGACAGACAATCGAAATGCCAAATGGTCAAGTTAAAACAGAACCTCGTTATTATCGGTCAATTATCTCTCCTTAATAGTAATATAAACAAACTGTATCTCATTGACATTCTATTCGCCATGTTGAAATATTCATAAAAACATAACGTAGTACCCTGTTTGAAGAAGTCATAAGGAAGCTTGGGATTAATTAACAATCTCATAATCTGTGCCCTTAAGTTGGTAAAGGGAGTGTATAGTTATGACAAAGATACAAAGCGAACTAATTTTAAAATTAATAATAATAATAATAATAATAATAGTAATATTTAGCACCACGTCTTACTACCCGTTCGGGTTATAAGCTTTAAGTACTAATTATGCTAATGGATTAGGAATTGGGAAGTTTGAATTAGAGGAAGTGAACCCACATTTATGTGGAGGGAGAGTGGAAAACCATTTATGAAAAACCACCCCCAGTTCACCCGACCGAGATTCGAACCTCGATCTCTCCGTCCTCAGCAGTCGAGCTCAACACGACAAGCGCGTTAGCCAACTACGCCACCGAGGCGGTTAATTTTAAAATTAACTGTGATTTGTAAATACGGACATAAACAAATGTAATTAATTAAAAATCTGACGCCTTGGCTCAGTCGGTATCGTGTCTATCTACGGAATTAAGGATCCCGGGTTCGATTCCTGGCATGGCCGAAAAACTTATCATTAGTAAAATCTGGGTTTCCCCTTTAAGTGATAAATTAACGGTCGAACAGTACTATTGGATAGAAAGAAAATTTCAATTTGGCTACAAAAGTTGCCAAAACAAATTTTAATTATTCAAAAGACCCGTTTTAGTGGCCTAATGGTCTAAGGCGTCACTTTCGTGTTATACCGGCCTGCGGATGACGAGGAGATTGGAGTTCGAGTCCCCATCGGGTCTACTGGTGATTGATTTTCCTAAATGGTTTCCCACTCTCCTTCCAAGAAAATGCGGATAGATTACCTTTTAAATGCTGCCTTCCTAGACCCTTACCCATTAGAGTAATTATATATGAGTATAACCTGAACAAGTAGTAAGACGCAGTGATAAAAAAAAAACTATTGTGCATACAGCTGTTCAAACGCTAATATTAATAACTATAAAAATAAAAATATTGTAAAATTTTATAATTGTTGAGTGCAAAAAAAGTTTGTAATTTCTGAGAGTTTCTTCTAAACTATAAACTTACAACCAGAATACTAAAACAGTTTACGAGTTTCGATTGGTTTTAAACTCATCATCCATTTGGTTCATCAAATGATTTTTTTAAACCACATTTTATGGACGATTGTAAAGAAAAATATACTCTTCCCCGTTGTGTTTAAGTATTGTATTGTTTTGTTAATTTCTCCCTTACTTACGTCATGGCATTAGGAACTTGAAAGTGAATTACGCACTTACAAAAGTCCGCCACCTATTTCTTTATTAAGGTAGTCCTATCCAGTATCCCTCATTACACCCTACCCCTCCCTATGTTATGCTAACTCTATCCACTCCACCTCATGACAACCTATCTCTATCTTGAGCTGGTTATATCCAGTCCACTTCCATACAACCCAACCCTATCCTGAGCTGGTTCTATCCAGTCCACCTCATTACACCCTATCCCTCCCTATGTTGAGCTAACTCTATCCACTCCACCTCATGACAACCTATCTCTATCTTGAGCTAGTTATATCCAGTCCACTTCCATACATCCCAACCCTATCCTGAGCTGGTTCTATCCAAGTCCACCTCATTACACCCTATCCCTCCCTATGTTGAGCTAACTCTCTCTATCCACTCCCCCTCATGACAACCTATCTCTATCTTGAGCTAGTTATATCCAGTCCATCTCATTACACCCCATCTCTTTCAGGTTCATTCTAATGGTATCCTCCCATCTGCGTCTAGGTCTTCCCAATGGTATCTTCCCATTGGGTTTACAAGTAAACGTATTAATTAATGGAATAGTGTATAAAAAATTGAGAAAGGGTAGGGGGAGTGACCCCTGGTAAATTTGACTGAATAATAATAATAATAATTATTATTATTATTAGCACCCCGTCTTACTACCCGTTCGGGTTATACGCTTTAAGTACTAATTACTCTAATGGATTAGGAATTGGGAAGGCTGAATTAGAGGAAGTGAACCCGCATTTGCGTGGAGGGAGAGTGGAAAACCATTTAGGAAAAACCACCCCCAGTTCACCCGACCGATATTCGAACCTCGATCTCCCCGTCCTCAGCAGTCGAGCTAAGCACGACAAGCGCGTTAGCCAACTACGTCACCGAGGCGGTTAATTTTACTGAAATAAAATCAGCGTGTGCCTCAATGAGCGATTAATAAAATCAATATAAAAACTCTCGCCAGTGGTCTCATGGTCTGAGACGTTAGTTTCTAAATAGATTGGGTTGATATACAAGGAGCGGTAAAGGTTAGAATATTGGCTAGTTGCACTCGAGGGAGGGGAATAGGGGGTGGTGGCTTCTAGTTGGATTTTTCTTTCTTGTCTTCCCACGCTATTTCAAGTCATTTCCTACAAAAATATCCTCCCAATCCCCAGCACTCAGAATAAATCTATAATAATCATGGTGATATATTAATATAACTTTATTTTTCGCCAACATAAATAATATTGTCTTCATTGGCCACGTTTAGTTTAATTTTCTTCTCTTAGTAATGTCAACAGTTCTTTATTATTTATTGTGCGCATTACGGAATCTGATTGGAATTTTTTCTATCTTTGTTTAAAAGATTATTTTAAAGTACCACCATTACAAATATGCAAGAACTGTTGAGATTACTATGTGTATAAAATTAAACTAAACTTAATTATCTAACTAAGACATTTTATTTATGCTGGCCAAAATATATATATATTTTATAGAAACTGAAAAAATACTGGTGGTTCTATTCCATCCCACCTCTAAGTGGGGATGTAGGAGATGCGAGACAAGTTCAGTGTTTTTGCAGTTTCTATATCCAACATTTTTTGGTCAAAATAAATTAAATATTACGCCAATAAAAACCTACAGTTTAATTTTCTTCCTATAGTGATATCAACAGTAGTTGAATATCTGAATGTGAGGAATGCTAGGCCTCCACCGTGGTTCGGATTCCACGTTAAACTGTAGGTCCTCCATTTCATCCCACAATCACCCTACACATTACACATTAGCGTAAGAGCGTATAACCCGAACGGGTAGTAAGACGCGGTGATGATAATAATAATAATAGTTGAATATCTATCATGAGCACTGGATGAGAAACTTTTTAAATAAAGAGAAAAAGTTGTCATTAAATTCCAGGACATCCTTGACAGATATTCAACTACTGTTGAGATCATCTTGTTAAGAAAATTGAACACTCGGTTTTTACTGGAGTAATATTTGATTTCTTTTGAACAAAGAAAAAGTTTTAATACAAAAACTGCAAAAGCACTTCTCTTAACTCATGTTCCCTTCCCTCCTACCGTAATTTCCATAAATAAGACCATAGTATTGTAAAGACCGGTCTTTCTGCGTTTCCGTTGGAGCACAGCTCTTTCATTCATCGGAAACTTAGAGTTGGGACCGCGGCCATGTCATCATGAACTCAAAGCACGTGCTATGTCGACATTATGGTTCAATGCTGCCGATAATTCTCACGTATCCGTGCGCGCGCCGAGGCACACTCATGTGGAACTAATGCGCTTAATGCTGTTGAGTGCCTAGACAAGATCCTGGAAAATATGTACACGGAATACAAACTGGTATTCGATTAGAGGGAAGTACTTAGTGGTCTACAAATATGTATAGAGCGATTTTTTTTTTATGAATAAGTATCCGGAAGGCCTTTCATTCCTGCAAGAATCATATTATATAGTGGGGCTAGGTAGGAAAAAGGGCCTTTCAGATGGCTATTTGTCAGAAAATAGGGCATGCCTCCTGATTATTGCAGAGACTGAATTAGCTTGAATTCTAACCGATAAAACTTAATTAGAAGCTTCAAGGTCTTAGAATCGAACTCCACCTTCAAATAAAAATATCAGGGCTTAAGTGTGGCATTGAAATTTATACTTTACACTTAAATTTTCATAGGAAAGGACTTATCGGACATATATAGAAGTTTTTATTATTACTATTATCACCACGTCTTACTACCTGTTCAGGCTGTATGCACATATGATAATTACTCTAATGGGGTAAAAATGAGGAAGGGAGCATTTTAAAGGTAACTTCTCTGCATTCGCTTGGAAGGAGAGTGGTAAAACATTTATGAATAAACACCCTCAGTACACCCGACCGGAATTCGAACCCCAATCTCTCCGTACTCAGACGGCCAGTTTAGTACGATAGTGACGCCCTAGACCATTTGGATACTGAAGCGGATCTAGTAAAGTTGCTAGATATAGGCCTACTTTTATTTAGGCTATTCGTACGTCATATAGTGTGTGATCTGCAGCTATCACTTTAGATAGATAGTACCAATACCTATCAAATAACAAAAATAATCCAGAAAAATATTGTCAACTCGCTAGTTGCGTTTAATAAAGTGCCTGCTGAGGGACTGGGGAACTTTTCTGATTTAGGGATTTAGGGGGTAATTATATTAGAAGCACATCTTACATCATGGGTCAGCAGCTGGTCGATCTCACGGCGATTTTCAGTTGATCTTGTAGGAAGATAGTATCGTCACTGAAAGTCGATCTTTTGAACTTTTGAAATCAAGTACTTTCAAATAATATTTAAGTGTTACCAAATTGTTAGAAGTAATATAAATAGTTAAATATACAATTATATATATATATTTGATCTATTCTAAGTTTGTTTCTATAAAGTTGGGGACATACATATTTGTTGGAAGATTAAATTTAAGTAATAACTTTAATATTTTATAGACAAGAAAATAAATCTAAAGAAGAGTGGAGAAAAGATTTGAGATTTCAGGACCTTTAGTAAGATTATAAATCGATTGGGGCACAAAAATGTTGCTGTCCCCTGTCTTATATCTACTCATATTTAATTATGGATATAAATTGTGTGGATATACATATATTAAATATCTCTCTCTCTTTTTTGATCCAGCCCATCTAACACCCTCAATATCTTAATGTGGCCCGCAGTTAAAATTTTAGGGGCCCCCTGCTTTAGAGTCTTAATACGTTCTTAAATGATTTATTCCTTAGTGTATAAACTTTTTTTAAAACTGTCAGTCATATTCAACACACTAGTTAATATTCGACTAAAGAAGAGATGGACATTAATTAATAATAAAATTATGTTTTGTAAAATAAAATAAAAGATGGTAACTTTTTTTCTAGGGAAAAAAGAGAGGTATAAATGTGTCCCCACGTGATATATTTTAAATGTTTTTGTACATGCAGTAAGTTATTGTTCAATAAATTATTTTTTCTCCTAAAATAAAAACATCTTAATTTGTTTGAGCTATCCTTAATCTAATTTATTAAATTTGTTATTTGTTACACTACAAAACTTAAACCTTTTGTCAGTAAAGAAAAGGTTTTATTTTTCTGATATATTTTTTCTTGAACCGACTGATTTATATTGATGGCATTCAGTCGTACTTGTCTGTATGGAACAAGCGATGTAAATATATCTATCTAAGCAAGTTGTCCGGCTCGTTTAAAAGAGTGAAGTGAAACTTAATGCAGAGAAATTTGAAAAGATGAAAAACAACAGGCTGTCTTGAACAACAGATTAAAAACTTTTGAGGATAGAAATGAAGATGACGAACAAGTTCTACCGGATGTAAGCCCTTTAATACCTGTTGGTGGCATCATATCAGGGGTGAGGGAGGGGGGGGAGAAAACCAACCTGGATATGTATTAGTAAAATTAAAACATGTAATTTACAGGGAAGGGAAGTAATGATCCCCGGTTCAATTCCCGATATCGTTGAAAAAAGTCATCATTGGTATAGGCTATGATTTGTGTTGAATAAAATGATTGGTTTACGTTGAATAAAAAGTTGTATCTTTGTATTAAAAGTTTGCATCCCTAAAAGATTAACCAGATTGATTATTAATAAATATTTGAAAAATAGCTGAAATAATATTGTGATTCTCATATAAGTTAATTCATATTCCCAAAATATATTTTTGGTAATTATTTCATTGATTTTACCCCGATTTATGAACACTTACAATGTATATATTGAACAGGGGTGTGGTGTGTAGGGGGTTATTTCCCCTCTTGGAACAAGTTTCCCTTCTTAAATACTTATCTCACACCTTATGATATTATTGAATATCAAGTTGAGAGATAGACTTGCATCAAACTCCAAATATCTTCTAGAGGAATTCAATTTTCTGAAATGTGACCGGTATGGACCACTCTAAATAGTTTCTGGAGGCATAGAATTTTAAAAAAATTCCGGGAGAAAGCTAGTCAAAATATTTTATGAATGCATAAGTCGTGTTTTTTTTGTTTTTTGTTTATTTAAGCACAGCATCTTACAACTTATAAGGGTTGTAACCATATGTACTAATTACGCCAATCTGTTTGGAAATGGTAAAGTTAAATTTAGAGAAAGTGCACCCGTATTCATATGGAGAACGACTGTAAAACCATTTAGTATAAAATCATCCTTAGTGCACCCGACCGGGATCGAGCTCCGATATCCCTGTCACCAACATCCATTCTGCGAAAGTGACACCTTAGAGTTAGATCATGCGGACTTGAAAACGGGTAACAATTTTAAAATATTGGAAATCCATAATCACAAAACATGGTAATAGCAAGCGGTCGTTCTTTGTATAAGTAAATCTATCATCAACCCGTTATCACAAACCAAGGAAATTGCGAGGAGTTGTTCTTTGTATTGTATCCTATGACCTATATTATTTACCTAAGATAACAGAAATACGCAAATCACTTTTTCATTCCAAAGCTAGAAGATTAATAAACAACAATAACATAGATTTCATAGAGCAGGGAACCAAAGCAAGGCTTACAACGTAAGGTTATGCAATAAAAACTGTATTCGAAGTGTAAACAGTTTTAACATAAATGAGAAAAAACGTTTTATTTCACAACTAAGAGGTTTCAAATAGCAGGAAACCTTTTAAAACCACACCCTTCCCCCATTTCAACCATTATAAGAGGGGAGCGGGGGAGACTGTGGCCCTTTACGTATAAATAACTTACTTGCAAAATGTTATATATATATATATATATATATATATAATTTCAAACAGTTTTTAAGATACGGAAAAAAACACCCCTTTCCCTCTCACCATCCCTTAGGGAATTGTGTTCAAAAATTCCCTAAACTACTTTCGCCCTTTCAAGGTAACATATTTCTAAGTCAAGTGATTTATGAGATACGGAAAGAACAGACTCTCTCCTATTATCTTTCTTAGGGAACGAATTTCGAAAATTCCCAGATTTTGTTTTTTCCGTTAACTAAAAAGAACTACCTTGCCAAGTTTTATCCTTCTAGTCCAAGTGGATTAGAATATGCGGTTATTCCTCTAAAAATGTTTCAACCTCCTTCCAACCCCCCTTCCCTCTTTTCACTTCTTAGAGGCCCAAAAACGTACCTCCTAACCACTTAGTACCCGTAAGGATTAAATTTAGAAAATCCCAAATTATTACTCATTACTAAAAATCCTTCCTGCACAGTTTCATATTTCCGGCACAAGCGGTTCGTAAGATACAATTATAGTTATAAAAATATTACAACCCCCAGCTCACTTTCTTAGGAATAGAATTTCACGAAACCTCTTTTTATTGGATACCTGTGGCCCGAAAAAATATCAACTTTCATCGATTTTAGAGAACATGAATTTTACCACTCACTTATTCCTCTCGTCACCCTCTTTGAGGGATTAAATTTTAATAATCCTCAAAAATGTTTAGCCAAATTGTAGAAGGGATCCATAATGTAAAATTTCAATGTTTTATGTCCGTTGGTTCAAAAAATACAATAGTTAATTTGAGCCCTTTAAACCAACCTTTTTACCCCTTAGAGGTCTTTATGGAGTAAAATTTGAAAAACCCTCAAAAAGGGCTAATCCAATTATAGAAAGGATCAGATGTATCGCGGGTGGATGCTGACGCGGCAGGCGCTACGGATGCGGCAGAAACCCAAAGGGATTTCTCGATGAAATAACCTCCATCCCGCCTCGGTGGCATAGTTAGCTAACGCATGTTCAGCTAGACTGCCGAGGATGGAGAGATCAAGGTTCGAATCTCGATCGAGTGAACTAGAGTTAGTTTTCGTATATGGTTTTACACTCTCCCTCCACGCAAATGTGGGTTCACTTCCACTAAATTCAACCGTCCAAATTCCTAACCCCTTAGCGTAATTAGTACTTAAGCGTATAACCCAAACGGGTAGTAGTACGTGGTGCTATAATTTAATTTAAATTTAAATAACTTCTGTGCCAATTTTAGGATGGGATTTCTTCTCGAGGGACCAAAACTTTAGCATCAAACACTTAGATCGAAAGGGTGCCTAACAAAAAATATTTTACTGAAGAAACTTTCTGTTTGTGAATTTTGGTGATAAGCTATGACAGGGGGTCATGCATAAACCCTTAATTTATTTAAAAATCTAATCCTGAAAACTAATATTATGACGGTACAGAAATACGAGTATTTTCAGAGAAAAAATAATGACATCAATTTTAACAAAGTAGTTGTGCCCGGGAGGCATAGGCGCAAAAGTTGAAATTTGGGGCCAAACACTTTTCTATCGAAGGGATGTCTAACAAAAAATATTTAACCAAATAAATTAAATTTTTATGATTTTGTGCTGAAAAGTTATAACATGGGAGGCAAAAACCCCCTTATTTATTTAAAAAAAACAAAACCACAGACTAAGGTGATAAGGTCAAGCAATATGAAGATTTTCAATTAAGAAATAACCGATTAATCTTTAAAATACGTTGAAATATCATTTTAAAGGGAGCAAGAGCAACCCCAGAAAAAATCCGTCTAGTGCGAAAGCTAGGAGTTCGCTCCTTTATTATAATGACACAAACCGATGATTTTTATGACCCTCCATTCGGGCAGGTGAGGACCAAACGGGTTTTTCGTCTTTTATACCACACCCCTTGGTCTTGAAATTTCTAGGCGGGGTTTGGAGGGGGGGGGGGCTTCGGATCGGGATGGAACCCCGAAATTTGGAAAGAGCAAGGTCAAGGATTGGACGTTCTATTGTTGAGAACTCTCTCCCCTCGGGGGTGGCCGATAATAAGTTCATAAAAACAGTCTTTTTATGCAAAAAAATACTTTTTTTTTCCTGATTAGTGAATAATACCCGTGTTAGGAAACTTCATTTTAAATTTCAATTTTCTATGCCTGTTGATTCAAAAGATACACAGTTTAATTTGAAAACTTTCGCCTCCTCCACCTTTTCTCCCCTCAGGGGTTGAATTTCGCAAAACCCTGTCTTATCTCTCGCCTAAAATCTAAAAGGTACCTTCACACAAAATTTCAAGTTTTGTGGTCCAGGGGTTCGCGGTGATGAGTGAGGGAGTGAGTGAGTCCGTCTTTCAGTCAGTCAATCAGTCGTTGCGTAGGTTCTGTCTTATATATAGAGCTCTCCCGAAATAATCACACAATCCAAGCGGCTCAAACCAGACATCTGTAATCAAGAAAACGACCGTTAAAGCCTATGTAACACACAAGATTATACTTGAAAAAATCTATGTCATTATTCTATTATTATTATTATTATTATTATTGGCACCGCGTCTTACTACCCGTTCGGGTTGTACGCACTTACGCTAATGTGTAATGGTAGGGATGATTGTGAGATGAAATGGAGGACCTACAGTTTAACGTGGGGTCCGAACGACGGTAGAGGCCTGGCATTCCTCACATTCACAAGATGTATTGTCAGAGGTGAAGGAAGGGTTTGGTAATAAGATAGATCTATGCCGGGACCGAGGATTTAACCCCGGCCGCCAGCATAGAAGTATGATACCTTACCCCTAGACCGCCAGGTCACCATTATTCTATTATTAAAGATTATTGATTAACATTTTTACTTAACGCAGTTTACTGTAGCTATTAACAAAATTTAAACGCTTCCTTTTCAATCTTTCGAATGTTGTAAGTATGATTATATTTGAGTTCTTATTTGTCTGCAACACCACTCTTTGTAGCCTCTGAATAAAATGCAAACCCACTTCGGTGTTAGCGTGGTCTAAAGCACTAATCTCATGTTGGTATGACTGCCGAAGACGGGGATATAGGTGTTAATCCTGGTCGGGTGCACTGAGGGTGGTTTTCCCTAAATGGTTTCCCACTTTCCTTTCACGCAAATCAGGGTGCATTTCCTCTAAATTCAGCCTCTCTAATCCCTAACCCATTAGTGTAATTAGTGCATAGGCTTATAAACCAAATGGGTAGTAAATCGCGGTACTAAAAAAAATCAACACCCCTTATAAGATAATGTATCGATGTTTATCTTTTGTTACATTTTTTTGCTATGCACCCGGCAGTTTTCTATCGAAATATGTCGAGTTTATCGATATTTAGTCACTGTTAAAATTATAGAGGTGACGTGTATATAAAAAGTATATCTTGATCAACATGCTTCTATTCTTGAACAAACCGTTTCTGAAAAGAAAATTGCAAAACAATAAAAATTCTTGAAGATAACTCTTTGTTCCAATGGCTCTGCATTTCCACGCCAAATGAAAAGGGCCAATCGCCTTAAGTGAGATATATATTTTTTATTTAGCACCGCGTCTTACTACCCGTTCGGTTATACGCTTTAAGTACTAATTACGGTAATTGATTAGGAATTGGGAAGGTTTAATTAGAGGAAGTGAACACGCATTTGCGTGAAGGGAGAGTGGAAAACCATTTAGGACACACACACACCCAGTTCACCCGACCGAGATTCGAATCTCGATCTCCCCGTCCTCAGCAGTCGAGCTCAACACGACTAGCGCGTTAGCCAACTATGCCACCGAGGCGGGTCTTAAGTGATATAGTATAGATGGAAAAACTACGGATACATTTCTAAATTATTAGATTTTAAATATTTGCCTTTGGTCACTTTATGATTGTCATAAGAGCCAAATCAAACACAAATTTTACTTCTTCTTTACTACTAGTCTTTGGTGACGGGAAATTTTTTTATGGACTGTAAAGTTTGATTTTTTAGAGGAATATTGAGAATAAAATTATAATAGTGCAGTTGTTACTATTTTTATGGTAGTTTCATGTAAAGAACAATGTCATCTGCTACTAAATAAAAATGTGTATAGTATTGGGATATCGTTAGCTTTCATTAAAGTCTACAGGATTTAACATTGTTCGCATATAAAAGACCCAGTAAACAATTAAGCGAAAATATTTAATCTAGTTTTATTTCGCATATATATTATAAAACATCCAAAAATACTACAATGAACCATACAAATATTTTGATATTAATTTTAATGTGGCAAGTAGATGTTTGTAAAAATACGTCTCACGATATTTCAGTGTGGGTATCCCTTTCACAGTAATGAATTAACGGCTGGGGGCTGGATGTTGTGTCTGTTCTAGATTTAAGTTATTTTATAAATCGTGGGCTGATATAATCAGTGAGTCCAAAAAAACTCTTACACGAAACTACTTTTTGTTGGTTTGTGCACTGCGTCTGAAAATCCTTCTAGGATATCATAATATCAACTCTAATGATCCAAAGATGATAAAGGTAGAATTTAGAGGAAAAGTAACATAATTTGCCATCCGGGATTTGAACCTTGATGTTACTGTTATGGACCAACAACACTAGGTGTTCTTGACGTTTAGTCCGCTTACTTATCGTAGTGGGTTCCATTATGTAGTTTCTTCTTTCCTGTCGAATCCTGGTTAAGTTTCTTAATTCTTATATCATCTTCATCTTGTTCTTAAGTTAAAATGTCTAAGACGTTAATAACTAGTGTTGTTAAAAAAAAAGTCAACGGGGTTGACACCTTAGCTGAGATGATAGCTTGTATGTCTATTGAGTTAAAGGTCCCAGGTTCGATTCCCACCATGGCCGAAAAATGTATCGTAGATGAAAAGTGGGTTTCCCCTTTAACAGTGATGAATTAACTAACGATCACGAGAATGTGTTTGTTCTAGATTAAAGTTAGTCTATAATCCGTGTGCTGATATAATAATCAGTCTGTTTAGAAAGGGCACGTTAAATATCCCAAATAAATGAAAAATCAAATAATAAACATATTTTTTTTAGATTAAAAAGAAAAAAGACTGTTTGACGTATTGAAGCCTGAAGCCGAAGAACTACCGACGTTTTGACGCTATCCCCTCTCGGAGTAGCTCTTGAAGATGTCGTGTTGATGTGACTTATAGGGGCAAGTGGTTACCCCCCGTCCCACTAAACACTCCTCCCTCTTACAAACCAGTAAGTACGTGATGGTGGCATGGCCGTGGCTGGAATATCAATGAGCTGATGGAACAGGTAGTGGAGTATGGAGCGGGTTGAGTGCATTTCACAGTTCACAGCCCTCTAAAACAAACAAAACCGACACCCGAACCCCTTCTCTCCCACTAGGAGCGACACAGGAACTCACTCTACGACATACCTTCCTCTTCGTATCACTTGTGCAAGATTGAGGAGAGGAACAGGGTGGTAGGATTGTTGAGGGTTGTTTTAAAAACGTCAGCAAAAATTGTTATTTAGTTATAAACACAAGATCTTTATTTTTTATATAGAAGAAAGGAGTGGGAACATGGGCGTCTTCAGTGGTGGCTAAGGAGTGAGGTATTAGGGGAGATATGCCCCCTTCCTAGTAATCTGTTCAAATAGGGCAATCTTAACACCCCTTAGAGAAATCGTGAATTGTTTTATTCAGAAAATTGAAACTCCTCTTCTGAAGCAATCTATAAATGATTAAGATAGATTTTTATTTGACATATAGACTTCCGTTATCATATTATTAGTGGTATTTATTTGGTGAGAAATACTTTTTATTTCTTATTTTAAAGTGAGAATAAGTTAGTTGTGCCCCCCACCCCCCACCTTCACCCCCCCCCCCAACTTAATAATGAGCTTTTGGGATACTTATGGGTGGGAAGAATGATAGTAACATATTGTTTATATTCTTAAAATTAACAGATGACACCTGGAAACGGGAACCTAACCCAGGACCTTTGGTTTAATATGTCGATGCTCTAGCAAATTTAAAGAATATGATATTTATATGCGGCTTTATCTTAATTGATATAGTAGCTTTGCTATTTAATCAAACGTTTGTTTATACATTTTTGTTGGGTGATTCAAGGTAAATGCACATTTGGATCGGAAAAATATTCCTTATTTAAGTTTTTATCCATTTTAATAGAAAAATAACGTAGAAATTATATAGGATCCTATATCCTGGATAAGAGGATTTGGGGGATCCGGAAAGCTTGGCGTGGATCTTTAGAAGGACCACGCAAGCTTCCTGAAGTGGCCCTTGATCCTCGGCATACCCAAGTCTTGATAGAGTCCTATTGGATACGTACAAGGGTGCGTTCACATTGATCTTCAAACAACAGTTATGGAATATCTGCATCCTGCCTTACATTTGAATCATGTAAGAGTCCATTATAAGTGTGGTCCAGAGGTAAGTGTGATATTTGGTAAAATACGATAATACTGACGGTAAATTAACTAACTTCGTTTTCACAAGCCTTCTATTATATATATTAACAATTGACAAATGTTATTACCCACCCAGGTAAACCGAATATTTACACAAACTGAATAGGGAAGACAAAGGTATACTTAATGGAAGTTTACCTGCATTTTTACACAAGAAAAGTGGGGAAACTATTTTTATTTCTTTTAATCTAAGTATTCCTCCATGTTCGAGCCCCGACCTCCCATCACCGGTAAAACAAACTTGACAAGAATTATGCCTTTGGCCTCTTGCCCAACGGTTCCAGTTAATTCAGAGTGACCTTACAATATTTCTCGAGATAAATGCGCTTTGATTGTAAACCAGTGGTGGGAGTGGGGGGGNGGGGGGAAGACAAGGGTGGATTCTACCCCGTTAAGGTCTAGCTGCTCGGGAAGTTGTCTATGAGCTATGGGGGGTCAGTTGTAAGAGTGGTAACTGGTAAGTGGCGGGTAACCTTGTGGTAACATCTTGGTAACCACACTATTTTACCGCTCTTGATGGCTACTGGTGCTGGCTAGCGCTAAAGGCTAGTTGCGGACACTCTTATATATATCTTTCTCTCTCTCCGTTTTTCCCGTCGATCCGGTTCGATCGTGTTCCTTCATTATCTCCTCTTCTCCCTCTCTCTATATTTTATTTTGTATTTTATGGCTCCTCTCCTGCTTTGACTAGTTTTATTTTTATCGTGTTTCTTTACTTTTTATATTATTTTGTTCCAGTGTAGAAAGAGTCGAGTCAGTTCTTTAGGTAGATTTTTTTTTTAATTCTTCGTTTTTATTTTATTTTCTCGTGCCTAAGCGACCAGTCCGGTATGAAGAAGAAGGTCCCTCACCTTTCCCTTGCAGCGATGAGCACAATGCTGCCAGCTCACTAAACAAAAAATACTACACACAAGTTTAGATACATTTCGACTATCACCTGCAATAAGGAAGAGGGTTCTGGCGTTGCCAACATAACAGGACATTCTTCGGGGAGTTAAAATATTACTCTGTTATCTTGTCAGAATTGTTCAGGGGAAGTCTGCACGCAGGCGTGACATTTTCAATATTTATAATAAGACAAAAAAAATTGACTTCTTAAAAGTAATTTGAATAGTGTAAAATGAGCTCCGAGACCTTTGTGGCTATGAGATTTGGGGCCCATCACGCCCCGACTCTTTTTATTTGAGGGGAGATAAATAAGTAGCGCACCCGAAGGGGAGGGGTCGGATGGGCATTGACTCCCTCCCAAGACCGTAAATAATTTTAATAAAATCTTTAATCATATTAAGTATAACTAAAGATACGACATAATAGCTCAGTTGGTAGCGTGTCTGTCTGCTGAGTTAAGGGTCCCGGGTTTGATTCCCGGCATGGCCGAAAAATGTATAGTTGGTGGAATGTGAGTTTACCCTTTTACAGTGATGGATTAACGTCCGGGGACTGGATGTTGTGCCTGTCCTACTCTAAGTTAGATTATAAGGAATGTGAAGCTACGACAGGCCTAGCAAGTCGGTAGTATATTATTATTATTATTATTATTATTATTATTATTATTATTATTATTATTAGCACCGTGTCTTACTACCCGTTCGGTTTGTACGCACTTACGCTAATGTGTAATGGTAGAGTGATTGTGAGATGAAATGGAGGACCTACAGTTTAACGTGGAATCTGAACCACGGTGGAGGCCTGGCATTCCTCACATTCACAAGATGTCTTGTCAGAGGTGAAGGAAGGGTTTGGCAATCAGATAAATCTGTGCTGGGGCCAAGGATTGAACCCCGTACCCGAGCACAGAAGTCTGACACCTTACCCCTAGACCGCTAGGTCACCTCAAGCCGGTAGTGGAAAATATATGTTTTGAATTTAAAAAAACTTACCCAGGCAATAGGCTGGAAACGGTAATGGATGGATGTAAAAAAGTAAAACTAAGGTATTTAGTACCGAAGATATGTCAAATGTATAGGCCATATGTTAAGACTAAAGCCTAATATTCAAAAGGTTTACTGTTAAACACAAAATTACCAATTTGTAAAAAAAAACCACCCAATTAATAGTTTCGAAAGTGACTGTAAGCCCACCTACATTATTAAATTCGATGTTCTTAAATATTATCAAACAATTTCAAGTTGCTTCTAAAGTAATTCATAGTCATACATTTTATTGATCTTCAATGGTTAGGGGGCTATGCCCCCTCCCAAACCTGCCTTCTCCCTTTAAATCTATTCTGTCTATAGACTTGATTGTATCCCTTACCCAAAGTAAAATTCTGGTTGAGCCACTAGAGGGGGTAGCCCTAGACGATTGATAATTAATAAGCGAGGCAACTTTTTTTTAATACACGATATATTTTTTATGCAAGTAATAATTGTATCATAAAGTGAATTATACAAATGATGTTGTTAATGTTTAGCGAAATAACTTCTCGGAATATCTGATCGTGTTTGGTGTATCGCGTGTGACACTGATGGAAAGTTTGTCGAACCCGATCAGGTGTCGTTCTTTTCATTCCTGGGGGCGAATCTCAAACAGGAACTCATCAGAGAATTTATAGAACAAAGCTTATCACCCTTAGGTGCCACATTGCCTAGACATACCCATTATATATATTTTACTTTCTCGTATAGAGAAAGTAGTGTAAACGTGAGCATTTTCTATTTCGAGATTATGATGAGTCTCGACCTTTCATGTACCCCTAAAACAATAAAAGATTGGGTCTTACGATTTTTCTTTTTAGCACCGCGTCTTACTACCCTTCCGGGTTATACGTAAAGGCTATGAACTAATTAGGTTAATGTGTTAGAAATGAGTATCGTTGAATTTAGAGGAAATACACCCACATTTGCGTGTAAGTAGAGTTGAAAACCATTTGGGTAAAAACTCAGTATAGCCGAACGGGATTCGAACACCCCAATCGCTCCGTCATCGGGAGTCCAGTCTATTTGTGGATAGTGATGCCTTAGACCACGTAGCCACGGAAGCGGTTCTTACGATTCCGTCTGTTTGTTTATCTATCCGTCTGGTCGTCCCTGGGGCTACGGTCTAAATGGTTTGGTGGATTTTGTTCAAACACAAGATTTTATAGTTTTTTGAATTTTATTTTAGGCCTTAAATTAAGGTTAGCTAACTAATGACTGATTTTTGAAAACTCCAAATTTATCTAAAATGGTTTTAACGTTTTTGATAGAAATGAGAAATGGTTTTCATAATAGATAAGAATGTTTATTTTTTTATTTTTTTACAAAAAAAAATGTTAGTTTACTGATTTTGGAAAATTTGTAGTTTTTAAAAATTGGCTATAGCAATTTTATCTAAACTATCTATCTGAATAGCGGTTAATTTGTATGATTATCAAAACAATGTTTGGTTATATGAGGAAAATTTACTAAGGGGAATCACCAAAAATAGTTTATTTTGCTGTCAGACGATCCATCTTCCATCTGAAAAGATAAAAGGGATTCCATCTCTTGGATAAGGACTACATTTATTACATATTTTATATTTATTAAATATCGCCTATAGCTTGCCTTATCAATTCTATTGAATAACCTCACTTATTAATAAATTTAACTGATTAATAAACAGTAAGAGATTAGGTTTGTTTTCTTTATTTTAATATTAAAAGTTTCAAACTGTTGAATCAAATTTTAACATTAATTCCATATTGTCCACAGTTATACTTGTTTCATTGTAGAATCTATTTGTAAAAAATTACATGTTTTACTACTCATTAAGTTGTAACCCGTTTCGGTGGCTTCATAGTCTAAGGCGTAATTCTCGCAATAGACTAGACTGCCGATGACAGGGAGATCGTGCTTTGATCCTGGTTGGGTATATTGAAGATTTTTCTAAATGGTTTCCCACACTATCTCCACGCAAATTCAGGTACACTTCTTATAAATTAAACTTTCTTCATTCCTAACGCATTAGCCTAATTACATAAGCGTGTAACTTTGATGGGTAGTAGTAAAACGCTGTGCTAGGGGAAAAAAAGTTATAGACTAACAAGTGGGTGGTAAGTAATGTTAGTTAAGATCATTATTTTTGTAGTTTTTATAGCTAAAAAAACTCTTTAGAAAATATAAATAAAATATTGTTTCAGTTGTGCCGTGTACATCACGATGTGATAGCTGAAATATACGGCACTGACTACCAGATGGCTCTGGGCCCGTATGACGTCACTGACGTAGAGTGTCAGTGGTTCATTCCTCCGGACGGGCAGTCGGGTTTCTAAGTTTGAATGGAACAATTTTTTATACCAGGAATAATGTTGTCTATAGAAGTATGGGAGTACACTGTGGTTTTATGTTTTAATTTACCAATACATATTATGGGGAAAATTAATTGCAATGTTTTCTTTGAGTGATTTAACAGGACCAGGTGTCCTGAACTTAAAAAGTTATCCGATGCTTGCTTAACTTATTAATTGTATTTTAATAGACACAATTTTTGAATATAAAAGGTTTTAATGACCAATAGCTATTTTGATGCAATTTTTTTACCAATAATCGTTTTTGCAGTGGTCCGACTAGTGGCAGAAACAGTTTAATTGTATGTTTTTGTGTACCCTCTTGACAAAAGAAAAGGTTTTCTTCATTTAAAATGTCTATGGACTTACAAATGACGAGGCGGAGCGCACAGTTGATAGGTTTAGCCTAATTTTCTACATATAGTAAGTATTATCAACATTTCTTGAACATCAATCGTGATCATTGCAGAATTTTAACAGAACTTTAATTTTTTTTAATGTAGCAATTTTTTGTTTTTAGAAAATCTAAAATTTTAAGTCGCTAAACTTTTATTTGCCTAAGCGCTTCTACTTAAGTCCAAAGCACCTCATTGTATCAGGCTGTGGTTACAGTGGAAGCTATTCGCGCCAAGTCGAGAATCTAGAGGTTATGTAGAAGTATGTTTAAAAATGATGAAAACATGAACAATAATATTATTTTTTCAACATTCGAAATTATATAGATCTGTGCTATGTAACACTGTGATGTACCCAACCTTCCCCTTCATGTAGCACCATGAAGATATTAGTCTTCCCCCCTCCCCCTCTAACCTCTCCCCTTGCCTCCCCATGAATGTCCCCTAGAGTTTCAGGTAAGTCCCTCCTGGTTCCTCCACGACGCCCTTCACGAAAATCTAGCATTTTCACCCCTCACCTTTTCCGACCTTTCATGCATCTACCAATTGAAGGTATGGTTTTGTTTGTTTGGGTGATAATATTGCTATAATCAACCTGTTATGGACAGATTTTTAAACTAGTTATCACTATAGATGGACAGATAGAAATAAAATAATACAAACCTATACACTCTTCTTCTGCATCCTTGTTGACAGCGGGGTTCCCCCATCAACTGGTCACCGAAAGCAAAAATCGTGAACCTAGTTCAGTTTCTACAAATATTAAAGAAATATGAGAAGGAGTTGGAACAAAAATATGATGGCGCTCATAGATTTACATGGTATAATTCACTATTTAAACTTCTAAGAAATCCGTATATCTAGATATAAAACATAAGTACAATATTTGTTGACATAAGGTATCCTCAAGGTCTTGAATGACTATAACAACTATTTGTAGTTAGCCCTATACGGTGGTCTAACGTGCTACTATTGCGGTAGACTAGACTGCCGATGATGGATAGGTCGAGGTTTGAATCTCGGTCGGGTATTTAAGGTGGTTTCTCCATAATGGTTTTCCACTCTCCTTACACCCAAATGAGGGCACATTCTCTATAAATTCAACCTTCCTAATCCTAAACACATTAGTGCAATTAGTACATAAGCGTATAACCTAAGCGAGTAGTAAGACGAGGGGCTAGAAAAAAATTATAGCTACTTTTAGCACCGCGGCTTACTACCTGTTCAGGATATACGCTTATGTACTAGTTTTAAGGATTAAGGAGGTTATATTAATAGGAAGTGAGCCCGTATTTGCGTGGAGGAAGCGTGAAAACCCATTTTGGGAAAACCACCCTTTGTACACCCGACCGAGATTCGAACCTAGATCTCCCCGTCGTCGGAAGTCTAGTCTATTGCGATAGTACCATGTTAGACCGTGCGGACGCGTTAGACGAAGCGGATAACTTGTAGTTCAAGAGGTAGGCTACCAAAATCAACCCTAACACATTTTTTTTTACCTCAACCCCATCATATATTTTCTATTATTTTGAAACAATAGACTGATATCCATCACCGTTTTGGTTTCTGGGTGCGATTAGAGCAGATTAGTACATTAGTGTACTTCCATAAAATTGGAGAAACTCTGCTATGAAATTAAGGGACCTTTGTTTTCGAATAGGGGATTAAAACAGTTTTTGTGGCTGAGCTCGACCCCGCCCGTTACACTGTCCTAGAGTGGGCGGTGCCCTTAATGAAACAGTTTAACAAGGCCGGTGCAGTAAGAAGTTGTCTCGACTCCTCCCGCGCGCACAGCAGGTTTTTAATGTTCTCACCATTGTCTCAAGACTATCGGCTAGGACAGACCAGCCAGTGTTGCCAGATATAATCTCTCTGTATTGCAACACCGCATCAGGAACGACCGGCTTGAGGCGAGGACAGAAATGATCGCAAAGTTTGGTTTTAATAACTAATGTTGATTTTTGGGGTGATTAGTAAAAGTTATGAGGTTTTTTTTTTTGCAGCTCATCTTCCTACCCATACGGTCTATCCTAATTTAACCACAAAATGATGTGAGGAGGTAGATCGTTGAGTTTAAGGGGAAATGTACAAGCATTTAAGTGAAGAGAAAGTGGGAAACAGTTTTAGGAAAAACAGTCTCAGCATATACTACCTGGATCAGAACCCCTGATATTCCTTCCATCGACAGTCCCGTGTATAGCTAGAATTACGCCTTAAACAATTCGATCACCGGAGGGGGGCAATTTACTTGTTATTTTATACATATTAAATATTATTATTATTAGCACCACGTCTTACTACCTGTTCGGTTTATACGCACTTACGCTAATGTGTAATGTTAGGATGATTGCGAGATGAAATGGAGGACCTACAGTTTAACGTGGAATGCGAACCACGGTGGAGGCTTGGCATTCCCCACATTCACAATTTGTGAATAATACACTTCTTGCCAGAGGTGAAGGAAGGGTTTGGCAATCAGATAAATTTGTGCCGGGACCGAGGATTGAACCCCGGACCCCTAGCACAGAAGTCTGACACCTTACCCCTAGACCACCAGGTCACTATTAGATTACATAAAATAGTACTTATTATATAATAATTTGCAACTTAACTTGATTATATTGCTAGAAAGTTAAAAACAATATGTTTGTATCGTTTTTATACATGTTAATAATTTTAATTGTACTCGTAGCATTAAATACTTTGATCCATTTCTAAACGACTAAATGTATTTTCCAATTTATTTAATAGATTCTGATGTCAATGATTAGTTAATTAAGCTATGAATAGGCCCTATATTAAGTATATTACATTAAAACCTGTAATATACTGGCCCTATGCTTTATTCACGTTAGTATTAGCCTTTACTGACAGTTGAAGATTGACCAAAACAGTTGCATATACATCTGCCTAGAGAATATGACGTGTCGTCACGTGTGTAGCTTATTTACATGAAACCAACTTTACGGAGTAGCATGTTTAGTAACATAGGAGTCACATTTTTGATAATAAGAGAATGGTGCTTTAAGTGACATAAGTATATTTTGGAAAATTACTATGACAAACCAGTTAGATTGGCTAAGCGCCAGCAAATTTGACTGACATGCTCAGCTCTGAGAGGGTGGGGTTTGATTTGAATCTCGGTTAGGTTGATTGTAGAGAATCTCCATATTGTGATTTTTCTTTTTCCACTGTGGCTTCTTAGTATACATTTCAAGCTAAATATGCTCTTAGAAGTAAAACTTCTCCATCGTAAATTATTCTAAGTAAAATTAGCTATAGCAAAAAGTTTTAGCTAGGCAATAAAATTTCTAAAAAAAAAAGACTATTAGTGTTTTTATTTTCCAGCGTGTCTGACTACCCCAACTCCCCCCTTTTAGGCTATCCATATTTAATTAAGCTAGAGATATATACAGGAGGAAAGTATAATTTAGAAGAAATATACCCAAATGTGCATGAAGGGAGAGTGTAAAACCATTTTAAAAAGTATCCTATGTAGACCTCACTGGGATTTTAACGATGACCTCGCTATTAGCTCTCCGTTGCCGCAAAATCAGACTAGCTGAGCCTGTCATTTAAGCCACATGCCCATCCATGTGGATGTGTACATTTAATATTGTGTGATAAAACAATATAGTGCATGCAAAATTGTATCGAAACTATGAACAAATTGACAATACTCTTTTGGCAATAAGACAACCATCTTAAGGAGGGTGCCAGCAACTTCCATACGAGGCTTATATGTGATTATAGACATGTTGACCGCAGCTCAATGTTCAATATATACTATCTCTACTATTTCATAAGTTTTAATTAGAGGTCAATATCTTATTGTAAACATGTTGAACCCAGTTCTATGTTCTAAATATGAGCTTTACAATTTCATAAGTTTTAAATTAGATGCTACAACTCCATGCTCCAAAGATAATCACTGATAATGTTTAGTTCAACTACAGTGTAAGCAACCTTCCACAAAAAATATCTTACACAAAGTATTCCTTTCAGTTCAGAGTTGATTACTATTATTTAGCTCTTGGTAGAGATTTCACACTTCACTATCTTCACTTTCAGTTTATGAGTTTTAACGTGTTTCAACTTTTATGAGAAAATTGTTTCTTAAGAGCTTTAGAATGGCTTGTACATTACACCATCTTATGTCTAAGTAGCATTTATCAATTTCGAAATGAGAGTTATTATATCACAAAATAAAAGATAACCTAATAGCTGTTATTGTTCGAGCATTTATTGTTATGCTGTAGATGAATCTGACACCTAGTCGACGTGCCCACCGATGTGGGAGTCTAGCCAAGCTGGTATAGCGATATAAGTTGAGAGTTTTGTATCCCCGGAGCATTCCTCCATAGGTTCACGTGTTCACCGCTAGTAGCGGTCTCTTTATCTTAGAGTTAGACAATAACGATCTGGTGCGAGTATGTTAATGAGTTCGACTAACATGCTCATTAAGACATCGGTAAGGTGTGTGGGAACTTAATATATTGTAGGCTCTCGGAAGTTGGAATTGAACGGAACCGGGTAATCTCGAGCCATCGAAAAACTCGAATTACACAGAATAGCCGGGGAAAATGAAAAAAAACACGTTTATAAGTGTAAAACGTATTTAATATATATTTTTATATTACAGAATACAAAAACCATTTTGTAAATATAAATACACTTTCAGTACTCAATATTAGGTATTTAATTAAAAACTTATAAAGGATTTTCTTTTTTTTACTTGTTCATATAAAGGAAAAGTATTGGAATCCATTTATAATGCACGCATCTTTGAACACGAGAATGAAAGGTAACACTCATCTGGTTTACCAGTGACTGATTGGCCATGGTTCGATCCCCAGGTGGGGTATTTTATCTTAAAGAATTTCCTCCCCCTCTCTCTTTATTTCTACACGCAATTGCGTGTACATTTTCTCTTAATCCTACCTTATTGATTTCTTACCACTAGCTTAGTTAATATGCCTACAATCCGGGTGGGTAGTAAGACACGATGTATTTTATTTTAATTAAAGTGCTATCTCAGACGCTAATAGTACGTCTTTACTAAAACCCTCCACTCCGCCCCAACAACCCCTTATTCAAAACTCTATGGCCAAAAAAAGGTCTTAACAAAAAGGAAAACTCTTTCCAAAACAATATTTACAAAAAAAAATTACAAAAAAGAAACTTAACGTAATCTCCTTTATTCAAACACCCTTTATAAAAAAACTTACCAAACACCCTCTTACCCAAACCCCCTTACCTATACTCCCCCTAACAAACATTTCACCACCCTAACACCCCTTACCAAAAACACCTTACCATAAATTCCCTTAGCCTACCAAAAACTCCGTTAACCCCAATCCCCGTTACCAAAACCCCCCTTTAAAAAATTCTTCTAACTCCCTTTACACAAGCCCCCTTTATCTAAGCCTCACTAACCCAACTCACACTTTCTCAAAAATACCCTTACCTCAACCATCCTGTAGCATGTTAAACCTTCTGTTTAACATGTACAATAAAAATGCCATTAATATAATTAACACAATGAATACAAGAGCTAATATATTCTAATCATTTGTGGCAGATATTAAATCAAGGTGGATTTATGTTGCCGGGAAACGCCCAAGCCCCAGGAAAACTGCCCCAGCTGACTATGACAGGACCATCAGGTAAAAGACCTCTTACTTGCAGGCCCCGCTTCGAAGAAATGGTAGAGAAGTATTAATTTCTCTGGGTGCCACATCATCAACGAGCGCTAGTGGTCACTCAGTGCAATTCCGCAATTTAACCCCCTTACCCCCTTAGATGTCCAGATTCAAATCTTCCCCAAGTTGGTCAGTTCGGTTACTATATAGCAGTAATTCCTCGCTTCACATTTTGTATTTTATTTTATCAATTCGACGGAGGAAGAACTAGGGCGTAAATATACATCGCTGAAGAAACCACTGGTGACCACGATGTGTCTGGCGTTGGTCTCTCCACCTCGTCGCAGATGAAGCCTCATCTGGGACTTTAAGTATTTAAAAATTAGAATCTGGTTTAGATTCGTAACACCTCTTTAACTTTGTCCATCAGACATAGTTTTTTGTGTCAACCCTTACTCAAACAAACCCTTCTTACCCAAACACCCGTTACCCAACCAACCTCATAAAGCCCGTGAAAAGAATACTTAAATCATGTAACTTATTAGTAACTCTGTCCTGCTTCAAAGTACAGCACCGGAAATCTCCCGCCTAATTATCCGGTACATTGCTCCGGAAGTAAGAACGGAACGTGTAAGGGTCGACCTGTTGGTATTCGCGGCTCGTGCTCCCGTCATTTTAACGCGAAGGATTCCCCTCCTTCCGTTTTGTTCGATACTCTCTCGACATAATTAACAGTTCGGGAACATGTCCTGCCCCTATAAGGTAACGTACACCAACATCGGATTCCTCACTACAACTAGCCATAAAGAGAACTGCATCACATCACTTGGAATCTGATGTAGGACTTTTACCATCGTACCATACGGGTGGCCAAAGGAAGGTAGAAATGGATTGGCAAGGTCAACATTAGTAAAACCTATATTAAAAAGCAAAAGTTATATTTATTATTATGAGGTAGCTAAGTTAAACAAACATCAAGGAAAAATAGAAAAAAAATATCAACTACATTTTGTGTAGCCTATTTAAAAACACTAAAAAAATTCTTAGCAATAATTCATTTCTTATTTTATCGATACTGATTCCTAATGCTAACGATAGTTTTTGTTTGGTTTCGATACAAAAATAATTAAAATATGGATACCTTTCTTGCAATACTAGAAATGAGAAAAGTAGCGATAATTTTCTTTCGAAACTAAAAATGAAAATTATTGATAGTATTCTTTCAATACTAGAAATTAGAAATGTATCGATACTTTTATTTCGATACAATAAATTATAAATGTAGGGTATCGATACTTTTCTTGCGATGGTAGAAATGAGTAGAGTATCAATAGTTTACTGTCAATAGCAGAAATAAGTAAAGTATCGATACTTTTCTTTCGATACTAGAAATAAGTAAGGTTTAGATACTTTTCTTTCGAGATTATAGTTGAAATAAGTATCGATATTTTTTATCAAAACTAGAAAAGTAGAAATGAATAAAATATCGATACTTTGTTTGCTATACTAAAAATGGTAAATGTATCGGTAGTTTTCTTTTGATACTTTAAATAAAATAATCAATGGTTTTCTTTCGACTCCACATCCCTTCAACCGTGTGAGTGGCAGTGATTGTATTCTTGAGGCTGACTCGACAAGTCCAAACTCGATTCCCACTAAACGTGTTGGAGGTATTTTATATTTTCAAATTCATATTCTTTTTACCTCTAGGGCAAAGGATTTTTACATTTCTTTGAAATGTATTCTATTCTAATCAGCTAAATAAACAGTAATTTATCTGTGTACAACATCTTACTACCCATTTGGGCAATCCGTATTTAAATTACATATCAGGTGTGGATGCAGATGGTATAGTTTTAGAGGAAATATGCAGGCATTTTCGTGGATGGAGAGTGAGGAGCCATTTATAAAAACTCGCCTTCAGTACAACCAGCCAGGATTCAAGCCCCGAATTTCCCGTGGCCGTCAAACCATAACCAGATAAGATACAACGCCCTAGCCCGCATGCCCACAAAAATTAGGATATAGATATATATATATCCTCATTGTATATATACATACAATAACTGACAAAGTTTTATATATAAAATACATAGTAGTAGTGTAGTAGGTTCCAAAATGATAAGTTACATACCCTGTACTCATCTCAAGACATTGTTGGGAAAATCAAGTCTCGTAGCTAAGAATCGGCAGAACACGCAGCGCGAATGGGAGGCCCTAGAACCTTGTTCAGGGTACTGACTGGCAGACCCAATGGGAAGATACCATTGGGAGGACCTAGAACCTTGTTCAGGGTACTGACTGGCAGACCCAATGGGAAGATACCATTGGGAGGACCTAGAACCTTGTTCAGGGTACTGACTGGCAGACCCAATGGGAAGATACCATTGGGAGGACCTAGAACCTTGTTCAGGGTACTGACTGGCAGACCCAATGGGAAGATACCATTGGGAGGACCTAGAACCTTGTTCAGGGTACTGACTGGCAGACCCAATGGGAAGATACCATTGGGAGGACCTAGAACCTTGTTCAGGGTACTGACTGGCAGACCCAATGGGAAGATACCATTGGGAGGACCTAGAACCTTGTTCAGGGTACTGACTGGCAGACCCAATGGGAAGATACCATTGGGAGGACCTAGAACCTTGTTCAGGGTACTGACTGGCAGACCCAATGGGAAGATACCATTGGGAGGACCTAGAACCTTGTTCAGGGTACTGACTGGCAGACCCAATGGGAAGATACCATTGGGAGGACCTAGAACCTTGTTCAGGGTACTGACTGGCAGACCCAATGGGAAGATACCATTGGGAGGACCTAGAACCTTGTTCAGGGTACTGACTGGCAGACCCAATGGGAAGATACCATTGGGAGGACCTAGAACCTTGTTCAGGGTACTGACTGGCAGACCCAATGGGAAGATACCATTGGGAGGACCTAGAACCTTGTTCAGGGTACTGACTGGCAGACCCAATGGGAAGATACCATTGGGAGGACCTAGAACCTTGTTCAGGGTACTGACTGGCAGACCCAATGGGAAGATACCATTGGGAGGACCTAGAACCTTGTTCAGGGTACTGACTGGCAGACCCAATGGGAAGATACCATTGGGAGGACCTAGAACCTTGTTCAGGGTACTGACTGGCAGACCCAATGGGAAGATACCATTGGGAGGACCTAGAACCTTGTTCAGGGTACTGACTGGCAGACCCAATGGGAAGATACCATTGGGAGGACCTAGAACCTTGTTCAGGGTACTGACTGGCAGACCCAATGGGAAGATACCATTGGGAGGACCTAGAACCTTGTTCAGGGTACTGACTGGCAGACCCAATGGGAAGATACCATTGGGAGGACCTAGAACCTTGTTCAGGGTACTGACTGGCAGACCCAATGGGAAGATACCATTGGGAGGACCTAGAACCTTGTTCAGGGTACTGACTGGCAGACCCAATGGGAAGATACCATTGGGAGGACCTAGAACCTTGTTCAGGGTACTGACTGGCAGACCCAATGGGAAGATACCATTGGGAGGACCTAGAACCTTGTTCAGGGTACTGACTGGCAGACCCAATGGGAAGATACCATTGGGAGGACCTAGAACCTTGTTCAGGGTACTGACTGGCAGACCCAATGGGAAGATACCATTGGGAGGACCTAGAACCTTGTTCAGGGTACTGACTGGCAGACCCAATGGGAAGATACCATTGGGAGGACCTAGAACCTTGTTCAGGGTACTGACTGGCAGACCCAATGGGAAGATACCATTGGGAGGACCTAGAACCTTGTTCAGGGTACTGACTGGCAGACCCAATGGGAAGATACCATTGGGAGGACCTAGAACCTTGTTCAGGGTACTGACTGGCAGACCCAATGGGAAGATACCATTGGGAGGACCTAGAACCTTGTTCAGGGTACTGACTGGCAGACCCAATGGGAAGATACCATTGGGAGGACCTAGAACCTTGTTCAGGGTACTGACTGGCAGACCCAATGGGAAGATACCATTGGGAGGACCTAGAACCTTGTTCAGGGTACTGACTGGCAGACCCAATGGGAAGATACCATTGGGAGGACCTAGAACCTTGTTCAGGGTACTGACTGGCAGACCCAATGGGAAGATACCATTGGGAGGACCTAGAACCTTGTTCAGGGTACTGACTGGCAGACCCAATGGGAAGA